>JARQOC010000008.1:127032913-127192913 GCA_033576535.1 Allobates femoralis | reverse complement strand
GACAAGCGCCGAGCGCCGTGCCCGAAAATAGAACCAAGGGCCCGGCCATAAATTCCTCTAAACACCGCTATGCATCCTTATGGGAAGTGAGGGGCTATGCTGATTAGTCGGCGCACCACACAGCGACCATTCAGCCTCACTTTCAGCGGTAAATTTGAAACTCAAAGTCGTCCATTATATCTCTATAGTAAGTCACGCGCTATTCTCATTGGTTGCTGTGTGCTGCCGGCGACCAATCAGAATAGCACCTCACTTCCCATAGATATATAGTGGATGACTTTGAGTTTCAAATTTACCACTGTAAGTAAGACGCTATACTGATTGGTCGCTGTCAGCACACAGCGACCAATGAAAATAGCGCCTCACTTACAGCGCTCAATGTGAAACTCTAAATATTCCATGTATTTGAAGTATGGCGCCATACAGCACATCGCTATTCTGATTGGTCACCGCCTTCAGCGCGCCGAACAATCGGAATAGCAGCGGCCGCTATGCCGCCATATTTCAAATATACTGAGCAAACTATACACTGATTCTAGAATCCCGATGCAATCGCATCGGGCTCACAGCTAGTAATGTAAAAATACCAATCAGCGGCAAGTGCTGTCAAAAAAGTTTCAAAAACTTGGTTTACATGTTTTTGAAAAAAAGTATATTAAGCTGCTTCACCATACGCCAAGGTAACCCTGATCGAAGCAGTCCCTAACTGATATATTTATATAAAACCTGCTCGCATGTGAACAAACCTCTATAATAATAATAATATTTATTCATTTATATAGCGCTATTAATTCCATAGCACTTTAAACAGGAATCAGACAGGACCTTATCCGGCATGGGCTGGCTATGAAGCTGACTTATATGTGTGTGCACAGCTCACAAGGGAGGGGCGGGAGCCTCCCTCTTCCTGCATAACAGGAAAAATACAAGGCACAGACAACTATGAGCCACGCACACGATGAACGGGTCCATAAAACCATGTTCATTAACCACCAAAGACTTCATGAATCTCGCAAGACCTCGGCACTATGCACAGACACTGACTCCACTGTGCAGGCACGGATGCCGAGGTGTCGTGAGATTTGTGAAGTCTCTTGTGGACTCATTGTTACATTTGTACACGGCAACAAAATAGAACAATGTGTCCATGATTTCACTCCAACCAGCAAATTGCCAGTGAAATTGCTAGCAAAATTGCCGCGTGTGACGGTACCTTTAGGGTCAGTATGATTATAGTGCTGATTTATAATATTTTTTCTGCTATTTTTGCACACTAAAAACAATATTTTTCAAAAATGAATTTGTTCACGGCAAGGACATATAGGTACATCATTGCTTGCCTCCCTCCCTCCCTTTGATGTGAGCTCATGCGCTGAGCTCACATCATTTTATGCACATATCGGCTGATCTGATTGGAGATCCACTCACACCTTTTAATCTGATAGATTGTGCTGTCCAACACAATCTAACACACAGCAGGGGGAATAACACTATTCCCCACCACCATCAGCAACTATGTGACACAGGCATTAATACGTTGCAATAACAGCAAGGGGTCTGCAGACCCTGTGAATGCTGGCTGTGTGCTGGCATTCACAGGAGATGATCAATTCTGCTGAAGTGATCAGATACTGCAGTGTTGAGGTACTCTAAAGGTACCTTTACACGCCGCGACGGCAGGCTGGATACATCTCGCTACAGGCTACAAATGTCGCTTGTAGCGCCAATGTAGCCCGTAGTAGCGGCGTCTGAAGACGTGACGATACAGCCGGCGACAGATACATCTGTTTCCTAGGTCTGCTCGAAAACTGATGGCTACAATGCCGATGGTAGCGAGCTGTATCGGCGTGTAAAGAAGCAATGGAAGGGAACTCGGGACAGCCTGCGATGTAGCTAAGGCGTGACCTAGGCTCCGGGATACCGCGCCCCGTCAGCGATCATTGGAGGAAGCTCCTGCATGACGATTGGTAGTCGCTGCCTAGGGCGGCATATTTAAGGGGCTGACGAGTCACACTACACAATCGCTCGAGCGTGCTGTATTACTCAGCCTCCTGCGATGCCTGGCCAATCATGATGATATTGCGATGTCCTATCATCGTACGGACGGCTCGTAATCCAAGATTGTGGCACGCCTATGTGCTGTCTCTGCTGTACCAGGTCCGCCCATATTAGCTTGTTGTAGCGCTGTGTAAATGTGGTACGCTAAGCTACAGCTGGCTACTTGAGACACCCGGCGATGTAGCTAGCTATAGATGTAGCGTGGCGTAGCGCACCTTGTCGCGGCGTGAAAAGGTGATGCGTAGACCGTTTGTAGCCGTTTGAGCGTGCTCGTGCACGTGAAGTAGCGGGATGTATCCAGCCTGCCGTCGCGGCGTGTAAAGGTACCTTTAGGGGGCATGGAAAATAAAGAAAAACTGAAAAAAGTTCAAAACACCCCCTTTTGCCTGATTGAAAATAATACTATATGTATAAAAAAAATTACACATTTGGTCTCGTCGCATTCAGAAATCTATCAAAATATAAAATCAATTAATCTGACCGGTAAACTGCGTAACGGGAAAAAAATGTAAAAATTACAAAATCAAGCTTTTTTTGTTGCTTCAACATTGCAATAAATGCAAAAACAGGCGATCAAAACAGTGCATCCACCCAAAAACAGTATTATTAAAAACATCAGCTCAAGACACAAAAACTAAGCCCTTACATAGCAATAGATCCCAAAAAATAAAAACATTATGGGTTGCAGAAATTGGCGACCAATTTCATTTTTCTTTTTACCAATTCAGATTTTTTTTTGATCACTTAGTTAAAATAAAAGTATACATGATTGGTATCTACAAACTGTCGGGAGATCAGTGGCACTAGCCGCTGATCTCCCGACGGATGCCGCGGCTCGTCACCCACCGCATGGAGGTCAGCGGCTTTCAGCGGAAATGCCCCAACCACCATATTGGAACACCCAAGTTATAGTTATAGGTATTCTGATATGGCGGCCGGGATTCAAATCCCCCGCCAAAGCCGTCGTCACGTGCCAACAGTGCTGATTGGTCGCTGTGGATTAGCGGAAGATTTGAATCTCGCACCACTCAGCGGCGCAGGATTCAAGTCTCCCACCAAGCCGAGCGCCGCTTCACTGATTGGTCGGCGGGGACCAATCAGCGCTGTTGGCGCATAATTTAAACCGCGCTTCGCTGATTGGTTACCGCGAGCCGCGCCAATCAACCAGCGGCTCGCGCCTTGGCGGGAGATTTGAATGCCGCTTCGCTCATTGCTCGTGGCTGACCGTGGCGACCAATCAGCTGAGCTGTATTGGCAGGCAGGTTTAAATCTCTCGCCCATACTGCGCTGCTCAGCTAATTGGTCAAGAACTGCCCGCCTCTCGACCAATCAGCTGAGCAGCGTGATATTGGCGGGAGATTTAAAGCTGGCTCAGCACAGTGGTTAGCACTGTATGGTGGTTCAGTGGTTTGCACTCTATGGTGGCTCAGTGGTTAGCACTGTATATGATGGCTCAGTGTTTAGGTGGCTCAGTGGTTAGCACAGATGGTGGCTCAGTGGTTAGCACTGTATGGTGGCTCAGTGGTTAGCACTGTGTGGTGGTTCAGTGGTTAGCACGGATGGTGGCTCAGTGGCTAGCACTGTATGGTGGCTCAGTGGTTAGCACTGTGTGGTGGCTCAGTGGTTAGCACTGTATGGTGGCTCAGTGGCTAGCACTGTGTGGTGGCTCAGTGGTTAGCACTGTATGGTGGCTCAGTGGTTAGCACTGTATGGTGGCTCAGTGGTTAGCACTGTATGGTGGCTCAATGGTTAGCACTGTATATGGTGGCTCAGTATTTAGGTGGCTCAGTGGTTAGCATGGAATGGTGGCTCAGTAATTAGCACTGTATGGTGGCTCAGTGGTTACACTGTGTGATCGATCAGTGGTTAGCCCTGTATATAGGGGCTCTGTGGTTAGCATTGTATATGGTGGCTCAGTGGTTAGCACTGTATATGGTGGCTCAGTGGTTAGCACTGTATGGTGGCTCAGTGGTTAGCACTGTATATGGTGGCTCAGTTTTAGGTGGCTCAGTGGTTAGAACAGAATGGTGGTTCAGTAGTTAGCACTGTATGGTGGCTCAGTGGTTAGCACTGTATGGTGGCTCAGTGGTTAGCACTGTATATAGTGGCTCAGTGGTTAGCATTGTATATGGTGGCTCAGTGGTTAGCACTGTATAGTGGCTCAATGGTTAGCACTGTATATGATGGCTCGGTGGGTAGCATTGTATATGGTGGCCCAGTGGTTAGCACTGTATGGTGGCTTAGTGGTTAGCACTGAATGGTGGCTCAGTGGTTAGCATTGCATATGGTGGCTGAGTGGCTAGCACTGTATGGTGGCTCAGTGGTTAGAACTGTGTATGATGGCTCAGTGGTTATCACTGTATGGTGGCTCAGTGGTTAGTACTGTATATGGTGACTCAGTGGTTAGCACTCTACATGGTGGCTCAGTGGTTAGCACTGTATAAGTGACTCAGTGGTTAGCACTCTATATCGTGGCTCAATGGTTAGCACTGTATATAATGGCTCAGTGGTTAGCACTGTATGTGGTGGCTCAGTGTTTAGGTGGCTCAGTGGTTAGCACAGACTGGTGGCTCAGTGGTTAGCACTGTATGGTGGCTCAGTGGTTAGCACTGTATGGTGGCTCAGTGGTTAGCACTACAGTGCTAACCACTGAGCCACCATACAGTGCTAACCACTGGCTCAGTAGTTAGCACTGTATGATGGCTCAGTGGTTTGTACTGTATATGGTGTGTCAGTAGTTAGCACTGTATAGTGGCTCAGTGGTTAGCACAGTATATGGTGGGTCAGTGGTTAGCAATGTACGGTGGCTCCGTGGTTAGAACTGCATGGTGGCTCAGTGGTTAGAACTGTGCGGTGGTTCAGTGGTTAGCACTGTATACTGTGGCTCAGTGGTTAGCACTGTATATGGTGGCTCATTCGTTAGCAATGTATGGTGGCTCTGTGGTTAGAATTGTGCGCTGGTTCAGTGATTAGAGTTGTGCGGTGGCTCAGTGGTTAGAACTGTGCAGTGTCTCAGTGGTTAGCATTGTGTGGTGGCTCAGTGCTTGGCACTGTATACGGTGGCTCAGTGGTTAGCACTGTGCAGTGGCTTAGTAGTCAACACTGTATAGTGGCTCAGTGGTCTGCACTCTATAGTAGCTCAGTGGTTAGCATTGTAGTGTGTTTCAGTGGTTAGCACTGTGTATGGTGGCTCAGTGGTAAGCAATGTACGGTAGCTCCATGCTTAGCACTGTACGGTGGTTCAGTGATTTGAACTGTGTGGTGGCTCAGTGGTTAGCACTGTGCCATGGCTCAGTGGTTAGCACTGGATGGTGGCTTAGTGGTTAGCACTGAATGGTGGCTCAGTGGTTAGCATTGCATATGGTGGCTGAGTGGCTAGCACTGTATGGTGGCTCAGTGGTTAGAACTGTGTATGATGGCTCAGTGGTTATCACTGTATGGTGGCTCAGTGGTTAGTACTGTATATGGTGACTCAGTGGTTAGCACTCTACATGGTGGCTCAGTGGTTAGCACTGTATAAGTGACTCAGTGGTTAGCACTCTATATCGTGGCTCAATGGTTAGCACTGTATATAATGGCTCAGTGGTTAGCACTGTATGTGGTGGCTCAGTGTTTAGGTGGCTCAGTGGTTAGCACAGACTGGTGGCTCAGTGGTTAGCACTGTATGGTGGCTCAGTGGTTAGCACTGTATGGTGGCTCAGTGGTTAGCACTACAGTGCTAACCACTGAGCCACCATACAGTGCTAACCACTGGCTCAGTAGTTAGCACTGTATGATGGCTCAGTGGTTTGTACTGTATATGGTGTGTCAGTAGTTAGCACTGTATAGTGGCTCAGTGGTTAGCACAGTATATGGTGGGTCAGTGGTTAGCAATGTACGGTGGCTCCGTGGTTAGAACTGCATGGTGGCTCAGTGGTTAGAACTGTGCGGTGGTTCAGTGGTTAGCACTGTATACTGTGGCTCAGTGGTTAGCACTGTATATGGGGCTCATTCGTTAGCAATGTATGGTGGCTCTGTGGTTAGAATTGTGCGCTGGTTCAGTGATTAGAGTTGTGCGGTGGCTCAGTGGTTAGAACTGTGCAGTGTCTCAGTGGTTAGCATTGTGTGGTGGCTCAGTGCTTGGCACTGTATACGGTGGCTCAGTGGTTAGCACTGTGCAGTGGCTTAGTAGTCAACACTGTATAGTGGCTCAGTGGTCTGCACTCTATAGTAGCTCAGTGGTTAGCATTGTAGTGTGTTTCAGTGGTTAGCACTGTGTATGGTGGCTCAGTGGTAAGCAATGTACGGTAGCTCCATGCTTAGCACTGTACGGTGGTTCAGTGATTTGAACTGTGTGGTGGCTCAGTGGTTAGCACTGTGCCGTGGCTCAGTGGTTAGCACTGGATGGTGGCTCAGTGGTTAGCACTGTATATGGTGGCTCAGTAGTTAGCACTGTACAGTGGCTCAGTGGTTAGCACTGTATATGGTGACTTAGTGGTTAGCATGGTACAGTGGCTCAGTAGTCAGCAGTGTATGGTGGCTCAGTGGTCTGCACTCTACAGTAGCTCAGTGGTTAGCACTGTATGGTGGCTCAGTGGTGAGCATTGTATGGTAGCTCAGTGATGGGAGGCAGGCACACAGGAGCCAGAAGGCACAGAGGAGACAGGGGAGGGAGAAGGCACAGGAAATGCAGAAGCCAAAAGGGAGGCAGAATGGAGAGGGGAGGCAGAGTCCCAGCACACACAGGGAGAAACAACGCACACACGGGCTGAGGGCACACAGAGCGGAGAGAAAGGCACAAGTAAGACAGAGCGCACAGGGGAAGAGACAGCACAGACAGGATAGAGCGCACAAGGGGACACAGGCACAAAGACTGCCCTCCCAATGCAATACCATTGGGCCTATTTCTAGTATGTCTATATTGACGAAAAAATAGAAAAAAGTTTTATGGCTATTGGAAGAAGGGGAGGAAAGAGTGAAAATGAAAAATGGAACAATAGCCGGGGTAAAGGGGTTAAGCCCGGTGCTAATAGGAAAAAAGTTTTACATAAGTTTTAGACTGGCTTCACATTTGCATTCCCCTCCGCAGAGTTCTGCGGAGGGGAACCGCAATGTGAGCGCAGCCACCGCAAGCCCTATGTTTATAATGGTGACGCACGGTGCTGCACTTGACTGCGCATGACTGTGCGCTCCCATTCATTTGCCTGTGTGATTTGTACGCATGTGCATGCTTGTGTACAAATCACTTTTTCTCTCATCCGCACCAGGAACGCGACATGCCTTGTTCCTGGTGCGGATGACAATGTATTATTTGTATGCAAGCATGCACATGCGTACAAATCACACAGGCAAATGAATGGGAGCGACGGTCAGAACGCTGCGGAGGGGAACGCAAATGTGAATCCACCCTTAAACAGGTTACAGAAATTAAATGCAAACAACATATCATTGGACCTTTGGCTTAATTTCCGTCAAGACCATGAAAATAAAATCTCGGAGTCGAGCAATATGGTATTTATTGGACTTACAGTTACTTCAGACAGGAGGGAGAAACTAGATGGAATGAAATCCCTCCCATGATGAACATTATTACTTACACATACCATTGTGTGTCACAGTTTGGTAAGAGAGGCATCAATCACATGTACCCATTTATTATAGGCACTGGAGAAAATACACTTCTCAGGGGAAAAAAGTAGAACAAAAAAATAAAACAAAAAAATCTTTTCAAAATCATCAGTTTTATTCCTGAGGAACAATGTTAAGGTTTATGGAGACAGCGAATAAGTGAGACTTACCATGTGGCACGTTCAGAAATCTAGTGTATAATACAAATTTGCCACTACAAAGCCCCTAAGTAAAAGGAAGCATAGTAAAGTAAACCATATGTAGGAAAGAATATAACGCAGCATATAATTAGTAATGAGAGGGTAGTTCAGTATTCAGGTTCGGATAAGTCTAAGGGTACCTTTACACGCCGCAACCGCGGCGAGGAATCTTGCCGGCGATGTGTCGCCCTGGAACCTTCGCCGTCAAATTGCCTCCCAGTTGCGGCGTGTAATTTGGGAATTTGGCGGCGATAAAAAATCTGTCGCCTGGTTCCGATTTCACAGCACTGCTCCAAAATCAGATTCAATCATGAAGGTGAGATTACCTGTTTTTGGCATGTGAACGGGCGATAGTGATGGAATCTGCGTCGCCTATTGATTTCCCGGAGGCGTGCCACAGCGTGCTGGAGTCCGCGCCCGTCAGCGATGATTGGTGGTGGCTACTGTGTTTCCATTGGCTGTCACTTCACAGGGCGCCATATTTGAAGAGCTGTCACTTCAGCACCACCTACACAACCATCCACTACAACAATGCAATTACGCACGTATTCAATAGCGCAATCTATGCTGGGTGCGTGTATTGGAAGTTGCACTGTGTCTACTATACTGCCACACATGACAGCTCAGATGTTGCCCTACATATCGCACATGGCTGCCATGGGCAACGCACTGCAATCAGCTGTGAATTTGGTGATGCTGATGGCTACAGTACGCTGCTCCGGCTCCGCAGACAGCTACCTTGTTAGTATCCTCAACTTTCTTTGGCGGCACCAGTGTGCGTGGTGACGTCATCACGTTTGTTTTCGTTACTCCCTGCCTGCCAGGTGCCTGCCCCTCCCCTGCACATAGGAGAACAGTCATGGCCGCCGCACAGCGTGCTGCCTCATGGGGTCTGGCAGAGATAATGATTCTGATAGACCTGTGTGACCACCATGACTACTGGTGTCACCAGTGTCACCGGCACCCATGGCTGCGCAAGCGCAGCATACTGAGGAGGATCCAGCGGGCCCTGCTCCAGAAACTGGGGGTGGAGAGGACCTGCAAGCAGATCCAGAAAAAAATAGCTGACCTGAAGCACAAGTCCCCAGGGCGCATTGGGGATATTCGTGACAGGATTGCCAGGCTGCGTGGTGAGTATGTGGCAATGTCAAACACACACATGGCAAGCTTCCTACTACAAACACTACACAAACAACATGTGTTATTGGGCCATGGCAAATAATGTGACATTTAGCAGCAGGTGAACCTGTCACCAATGTGCATATGCATGGTGTACACACTGTTACATTAAGGTGCAGAATACAACCTTATCTGTTAGGACTGGCCAAGCCTAGAGTGTGTATTGACCTGTGTGTTCCCCAACATAGCTGTGTAATGGCACCAAAGTAGTGTTGAACATATTTATGCACTTCACAAGGGCCACAGCACACCTGGCCGCACATATGTGCGCAGTCAGACACATTGCATTGCACAACACATTCATCACAATTGTGCAAAGGGACTACAAGGTGAGTGCTATGTTTCTGACCCCATGGTGGCACCAACAGATGCTTACTGTCTGCTGTTGTTGTTGGAGCCATAATCCATCCTCAGTTAAGGCAAGGGTGTTTTTTGCTAAACATATGTGGTTACTTGTGTTGTTTTGTTATGCCAAACAGAGTGGCCCCTAACCATAGTGTTGGTGTTGACAAAATTATTCCCGCCTAGCCTTGACGCCGTCATTACATTCATACACAAACACTGCGTGTTTGCTGTATGTTGTGTAGTTGTAATCCGTGTCTTTGCAATATTTCATTTACAGATTCCGAGGAGTCCCCCGCAGAGGAGGCACAACGGGCCCCAACACCACCTGGGACGCCACCATCACCACCAATTGCAGGACCAGGAAACCCGGCTCCTCCTGCCAGCCCAACATCACCGTCCAGCACAGACCCATCACCTCCCACACCTCCCGGGACACCCCCACCCCTGAGCTTGTGGACCCATCACCTCCCGCACCCCCGGGGACAACACCATCCCCAGACCAGGAGGAGCAACAAAGTCCCCCCACCACAAGGACACCACCATCCCCATTTCAGGAGGGACCTGGGACTCCACACCCCCCTGGGACCATAACATCCCCATCCAGGGAGGCCTCACAAACAGCATGGCTTTGGGTCATAAACCTAGCCCCTGGCAACACCCCACCCACTGCATCTCCACCTCCCGTGGGCCACAACATCGGCTGCAGGCTGCAGTGGGTGTTATTGGTGGTAAGTGTTGTCAATGGCCTATAAATGTGCTCAAAAACATGTTTGAATTTGGCCCTGACATCACTATGTAAATCATGTTTCTTTGTTTTTTCCCTTTAAAAAGAAGGTGCAAGACCTGGAGGTGTTGGTGATGTGAGGCCATCCCAAGCTCCACAACCTGGAACCATGGCTGGCTCTCTGCCACGTAAGTGAACAACACACAAATTACGACAAACACCCACCCGCACCTGCACATGTCCCTGAGTAATGTTTTTTGCCATCACAGGGCTTCCAACCGTCGCGTACATGATGCAGGCACACAATGATGCCCAGCAGCACCTGGCCCGCTTGCGGGAAATGATTATGGTCATCCAGGCAGCCCAGCCCACCATTGGCCCTAATCCCCAATTTCCACCCCAATAATGTTGGCATTTTCCCTTTGTTTGGTATAGGTCCATGTTGATCAAGTTTTTAAAGACTGTTGCCATGTTGGGAACCTTATTTGTTAGGCCACGTTAGCCTCTTTTCTTATAGTGTCCCACATTGGGAAAGTGGGCAGTGTGTATTGGCTACTCCTAAGCTGACAAAGGCTGTTTGTTCATTTTGGCAATGTTTAAACAAAAGGATAGTCTTTAATAAAAAGGGTGGTCAGCTAAATCATGTATCATCCCTTGTTGCAACACACACAGGGTAACGTTTGGGAAGTTACATTTTACCAACAACACTGGACCACGGTTTTTCAAGAGGTATGCGGTGTCACATGGCAAACATGTCACCATACTGGACCATTACAACCGCCATGCACCACTATATGTCATAAATGTCTACTATATGACACCCACAGTACCAAAAACACACACACAAACATACTGGTGAACGTGACACAGATATGGACGTAGTTGTGGTTAAAATAAATGTGTTTTATTTTGTCACCATTTGTTTTTTTATGGGTAGAAAGCTAGTAGCACTCGTCTTCTTCCTCCTCCTCTGCTGGCTCAGACAATGGCTCCTCCCCCTCATCCTCATAAACCCACTGTCTGGTGGAGGGTCCAGCTCTGCGGGGCTGTCTTCGGGGGGTAGGTGGAGTATCACGATTTTGCCTCCTCCTCACCATGCGTCTTGAGGACACAGTGGGCCCGGGGGTGGTCTTCCGGGGGAAAGCCCAAAAGGCCCCCCATCGCAGGGACCCATCTACGCCCGCCTCCAGGACACAAAAGATGGCCCTCTCGGCGATGTTGCATTGCTCTGGCTCCATGCGGGCCAGCATCTTGCTGTCGACGTGCCCGATTCCAGAGCTGGGGGTCCTCTCCTGATGTAAGAAAACCCATATTGCCCAGGTACCCAGCTCCGTGTTTGGTGGGGCAGGTGTTCTTCGACGTTGGATTCCAGAGATGGGCCCTGTGCCCGGCCCCCCATCACTGGTCTCAGGCACCAGCTCTCCCGCAAATGTTGAGGGGAGAGCATCGCCAGCTGCTGGTTCATCATCACTGGAGCCAGGCTGCCGAGCGGCCTGAAAATGAAAAACAAAAAAAACATCAGCCACATGTTGCTATGTAATTAAAGCTAGTACCACAACTAAACACCAACACAACATAGAGCCAATCTGACCAAGGCTAACACCAAAAGCCACAGAAGCAGAGTTTGGAAACGAAAAGAACAAAGAAGTAGACCAGTGCAGTATACTCACCTGAGGCTCCACATTGATATGGTAAGTGAAGTGAACACACAGAACACAACAGAATCTGTGATAACAGCCACCACAAACCAGATAGAAAATAACACTGAAGAAGATTTGTGAACGAAAACCACAATGGTGCCTTCTACATGTGCTGCAAACCCCACATCAGTGGTAACAACAAGCTGTGTACATAGCTCACACAAACACAATTACCACCTCCTGTGACGGGGCAGGGTCTTGGGCTGCGGCCAGAGCTGGTTGTGGCAGCGCCTGCTGCACCATGTTCCCCGAGGCCCCGCCTGGCCCAGGGTGAAGATGAGGAGGTCATAGTACCACAGACATGGCCTAGGGGCCTCCTCAGCTCCAGCCCCGGACCGGGCTTCCACACATTTTTTGTGGTTCTTGGTGAACATGATGCGCAGGTGTTTGATCTTCTCCGCAACCAGCGCCACTGTCCAGTTGGTCGTGGGCTGGAGCCGGTTTGCCAGCTCCACCAGCGGCCTGTAGGCCGCAGCCCTCGCTGCCTGGTCATGATATTCTGGCAGCGACACCCGCCACAGGCATTCGTGTTCCTGGTACATTGTGAGGAGCTGTGCAACAAAATCGTGATACCCAGCCATCTGCAAAACAAACATATAATTGTGTCATGCAAACAAATACATGCCCATCATAGGTGACACCTACTCAGTGTGGCTACCCCATGTCCAGCAAGACTAATTACATGTGTTTTGGTAGTCAGCTTGGGTATGCCGAATCAGTATTGCCCTTAACATGTGTCCACACACGGGGCATGCAGGACATGCCTGGTGCTATATGTATTTAGGGCCACTGCAGGGAAATATGGCAATGTCTGTAGTTGTTAAATGGCACACATGGGCTTACAACCTACATTAAAACACACACTCATGAGATACACACATATTTATGTGTAACCACAGTGCTGTAGGACACATTGTCCTGGCAAGGATCTCCAGGGACATTATGTGTGGTTCAGGACACGAAGTGTAGTTACGATGCATACACGTTGCAAAATACACTTCTACAGAACACTACATGAAGCTGTACATAAGGCACACAAACATCTGCCAACATATGGGTCTGCAGCACACAGAAACTAACGTACATGAGTGCACAATAGCAAGTCCCCCCACTTACCGTCTATCCAACAGAGTTCTTGTTATGAGACACTACTAGCACAATGCACATTGAAGTAGGAGCATGGGTGGCGCCCAAGCACGTGCATATTTGTACACAACATGACCAAAAAAGCGCACTGGCGCATAATCATCGGTCGCACCTGCGTACGCCCAAGTGGCTATGTCGATTACAAGACGCCGCTGCTGTCTGATTGGTTGGTTACCATATAAAAAGCGCTCACGACCGAGGTAGGCCACGCTTGCTGCCCAGAGTCATTAAGTAAGTACTGATGTGCAAACATGAACTGTGATATGGCTGTGTTGCGTTTAAACCACCTTATCATTATGGAGCATTATTGTGTAGTGTAGCTGACGCCCAAGTGGTGGGGTATGTAGTTAGTCTTGATGTAGTTTTTCTAAGTTACATTGTGGACTCGCAAATGGATGCATGAGTGTTTTGTGAACCAAAACCCTATCCTCATTCACAAGCCTTTTTGCCTTTGCCATACAGGATCATGTTTCCCTGTGCGCTCGGTATAAGCGGTCACTAGGCAGCCTGCTGTATGAACTGGTTACCACGATACACATCGGGTAACCAGGGCGCACAAACATCTGCCAACATATGCGTCTGCAGCACACAGAAACTAAACAACACGCCCTAAAGAATATAGCCCCTGCTAATTATAATCACTAATGAGTAAGTATTAAAACGTTTTTATGCACTTTCACAGGATGCTTTTAGGAGACAAAAGGAGTGTGAGATTAGTGATAATATGCTGCAGGGACATATTTTGGTAGCTTAGGAGGCATTTTGGAGGTGACAGGATCCCTTTAAAGGGGCGGCCGCAACCAATCAGCGATATTGGCGCGGGATTTAAATAATAATGTATATATTTTCCACGGAAAATCCTGTGTATTCATTGCATTATTCTTAAATCTTCATAAATATACTACATACATATTCTAGAATCATGCATAAAGGAATTCAGGCGGCACTCACGGGTTTCTTTGAAGTGTTGTTTTAATCCTTTATGTGGTTACATGTGCAGAGTCGGACGACAGTCGGCATTATTCTTAAATCTTCATAAATAAACTACATACATATTCTAGAATCCCCAATGCGTTAGAATTGGGCCACCATCTAGTTTCATGTAAAAACGCATGAATCTAATATCCCCAAATGCCCTTTCATTTTACGTAAAAATCCATGAATCCATGTGATACAGTCCGCGCTGCCCGATCATCCAAAGGATCACAGGGGAAACAGTGTTCCAAGCCAAATTTTCTTTATTCTCACAAACCGACGCGTTTCGGCGCCCAATCCTGGCACCGTCCTCAGGGTATTTCAAACACCATATCAAATCACCTTTATAGATTTGATATGGTGTTTGTAATACCCTGAGGACGGTGCCAGGATTGGGCGCCGAGACGCGTCGGTTTGTGAGAATAAAGAAAATTTGGCTTGGAACACTGTTTCCCCTGTGATCCTTTGGATGATCGGGCAGCGCGGACTGTAACACACCTTTGATCCCAGAACTCTTGAAGCACCCACGGCCCTGTGGAGGTGGAAGTCCAGCAGCAGCCTGCATTACTAAAACCAACGCTCTTATTCCAGTTGTGGGAGTCACAACTAGACCAGGTTAGTGCAAACCTGTTTTTACCGATAAGTCCCTATTCTATGCCAAATGATAGGGCACTATTGCGCCTCTGTTGTCTCCCCTTATATTTTATATAGTTTATGAATCCATGTGAAACATTTAATCCTGTTTTGAATGTGTCATAGGTAATTATTAATTTGTATTCCCAAATTCTTCTCTCTCTCTGAGATTTGATGTTGCTTTTTATAATGAGCAGATTCATATCGGTTTCAACTACTCCTGCACGGAAATCAGCTTTCTGGACATTATCATTAAGCTACAGAACAATGAAATAGAGACATCCCTGTACGGGAAGCCTATTGACCGCCCAACATATGTCAGATGGGACAGTTTTCATCCAAAGCACATAAAAAACTCTATTGTGACAATATATACAATAATCTATGATCCAACTCTACAGACAGAGACAATCACCTTGAGGGCCTCAGAAAGACCTTTTTGAACCAGGGCTACCATCCAAGAGCATTCGAGAACCAGATTACAAGAGCCACCAGAATATCAAGGAATCATCTCCTACATTACAAACCTAGAAAAGAAAACAACAGAGTTCCTCTCGTAGTCACCTATAATCCAAGTCTGCGAGTGCTAAAGGCCGCTTCACACACACAGATATCTGAGTCCAATATCTGAACAGATCTCTGGTTGCAGTGAAATCATGGATACATTGCTCCATTTTGTGGCTGTGTACAACATGGAGCAAACTATCCATGATTTCACTGCAACCAGAGATCTGGTCAGATATTGGACTCAGATATCTGTGTGTGTGAAGTGGCCTTTAGAGGAGCTGCGCGGAAACTGCAACCACTCCTACGAAAATCAATATTTCCGGATCCCCCACTTCTGTGCTTTAGACAATCTCCGAATCTAAAAAACATCATTGTGAGAAGCGCCCTGTCCTCTCAAGCAGCAACAGGAACCTTTCCCTGCAACCAGAACAGGTGTAAAACCTGTCCATCTATAATGACAACGGAAAAGATAAGGATTCCTGGGACAGATCAGGACTACAAGATCCCAGATAACTTCAGTTGCACCACAAGCAATGTGGTGTATTTAATTATATGTACCAAGTGTCCAACAGATGGCATGTACGTAGGGGAGACCGGACAAAAATTCTGAACAAGAATGAATTCTCATCGCCACTTAATAAAAGAGAAGCATATGGATCTACCTGTAGCAAAGCATTTTTACAACCCTGTCCACAGCAGTGAAACCGATATAAATCTGCTCATTTTAAAAAGCAACTTCAAATCTCAGAGAGAGAAAAGAATTTGGGAATACAAAATGATAACGACCTTTGACACATTCAAAACAGGATTAAATGTTTCACATGGATTCATGGGTTTTTATGTAAAATGAAAGGGCATTTGGGGGTATCACATCTTGCAACAGACTCAAGTTAGAGGACTAAGAACTTTTGACACTTTGGCGCCTTACCTTAGAATGTTGGTTTCACTTTCCCAGCTCCTCCCCCCCAGCCTGACTCTGCTTTACGTGACCTGTCGTATTTACTGCACTATCTCATCCTGTTTAAGTATAGTATATATGTATTTGTCTTCAGAATTTGTGTCATTATCAGCCTAACGAAGGGGCCATAGTGTCCTGAAAGCTTACTATCTTTTCATCTTTTCAGTTAGCCATTAAAAGGTATCAACCACTGAGGACTCTCAGATTGCAATATATTTTTCTATCTACTGGCTAACACGGTATAAATATTCTTTACACTTTTCAGAGCAATCCTCGCTCCTTCATCAGGAGAAAAACCATGACTAAGGAGGAATGCAATTGATGAAGGAGCGAGGATTGTTCCGACACATGGAGAAATAAAGCACCATTATCTACAGCTACAAAGTGGTTATTGTTCTTATACAGTTAGAGCGGATCACAAAAACACCATCCGTTGGATTTATGAATAGTGAACATAATACAATTAGTGATGAGCGAGTACGCTTGTCACTACTCGGTACTCGCACGAGTATCACTGTACTCGGGCTACTCGGCGAGTACCGAGTAATCTCGCGATACTCGTGCTGTACTCGGGGTCCTCATCCCTGCATTTTGGCGCTCTTTAGAGAGCCAGCCCACATGCAGGGATTGGCTGGCAGTCACTGCAATGCCACAGCCCTGTTAGTTGTGGCATTGCAGTGATTGGCCGTCCCGCACAGCGTGACCGAGCCTTTATAAGACCCGGCCACGATGTGCTCTGCACACAGCCATCCAGAGAGTCAGTGTAAGGAGAGTGTCTGCTGCTGCTTAGGGACAGATTTGCGGCCCTCATAGGTAGATCCGGAGCAGGGCTGCAAACTGCTGCTGACCAGACCAGTCCTTCTCAGGACTAATCTAGGAGGATATAGGCAGGGTGATCCAGATCGGAGTCCAAGCTTTCCAGTGACCAGAACAGTCCTCAGGAGACTATTGGAGCTGACTAGCTGTATACAGGCAGGGTCTAATATCCATATCCAGCTTTCCTGTGACCAGAACAGTCAGGAGACTGTTGTAGTTGACTAGCTCTATACAGGCAGGGTCTAATATCCAGCTTTCCTGTGACCAGAACAGTCACCAGACTGTTGTAGTTGACTAGCTCTATACAGGCAGGATCTAATATCCAGCTTTCCTGTGACCAGAACAGTCACCAGACTGTTGTAGTTGACTAGCTCTATACAGGCAGGGTCTAATATCCAGCTTTCCTGTGACCAGAACAGTCAGGAGACTGTTGTACTTGACTACCTATATACAGGCAGGGTCTTATATCCAGCTTTCCTGTGACCAGAACAGTCACCAAACTGTTGTACTTGACTAGCTCTATACAGGCAGGGTCTAATATCCAGCTTTCCTGTGACCAGAACAGTCACCAGACTGTTGTAGTTGACTAGCTCTATACAGGCAGGGTCTAATATCCAGCTTTCCTGTGACCAGAACAGTCACCAGACTGTTGTAGTTGACTAGCTCTATACAGGCAGGGTCTAATATCCAGCTTTACTGTCACCAGAACAGTCAGGAGACTGTTGTACTTGACTACCTATATACAGGCAGGGTCTTATATCCAGCTTTCCTGTGACCAGAACAGTCAGGAGACTGTTGTAGTTGACTAGCTCTATACAGGCAGGGTCTAATATCCAGCTTTCTTGTGACCAGAACAGTCACCAGACTGTTGTAGTTGACTAGCTCTATACAGGCAGGGTCTAATATCCAGCTTTCCTGTGACCAGAACAGTAACCAGACTGTTGTAGTTGACTAGCTCTATACAGGCAGGGTCTAATATCCAGCTTTCCTGTGACCAGAACAGTCACCAGACTGTTGTAGTTGACTAGCTCTATACAGGCAGGGTCTAATATCCAGCTTTCCTTTGACCAGAACAGTCACCAGACTGTTGTAGTTGACTAGCTCTATACAGGCAGGCTGTAATATCCAGCTTTCCTGTGACCAGAACAGTCACCAGACTGTTGTAGTTGACTAGCTCTATGCAGGCAGGCTCTAAAATCCAGCTTTCCTGTGACCAGAACAGTCACCAGACTGTTGTAGTTGACTAGCTCTATACAGGCAGGGTCTAATATCCAGCTTTCCTGTGACCAGCACAGTCAACAGACTGTTGTAGTTGGCTAGCTCTATACAGGCAGGCTCTAATATCCAGCTTTCCTGTGATCAGTACAGTCACCAGACTGTTGTACTTGACTAGCTCTATACAGGCAGGCTCTAATATCCAGCTTTCCTGTGACCAGAACAGTCACCAGACTGTTGTAGCTGTATACAGGCAAAATGCGCAAGGGCGTTGGCAAGGAACAAGGAAGTGGACGTGATGGTGGTGCAGGCAGAGGCCGAGGTCGTGTGCAAGCACTAATTTCGCAACAACAAAGTGCTACATCTACTCGCTCACACGTCCTGTCCCAAATTCTTGGGGCCCGCAGCAGTACACCGCTCTTGAACCAAGACCAGTGTCAACAGGTTGTTACTTGGATAGCGGATAATGCTTCAAGTCAGATTGGCACCACCACAAACACCCTGTCTTCCACACGGTCAAGTGTCAGTAGCCGTGATTCTGCACTGCACATTTCCCAACCTGATCCTCCTTCCTACCACCAGGCCGAGTACACGTCCACGGACATTACTGATCCCACACTTGGACGCTCGGAAGAGCTATTCACGTATCCATTCGCACAATCTGGCCTCTTGCCAGCTCCTGTTGAAGTGGGTGATGAGGAGATGGTATGTACAGATGCCCAAATATTTGAGCAGCCACGTTCTCACGAATGGAACGTTGGCAACGGGTCTCAACAAGGGGTGGACGATGATGAGACACAATTGCCAGGAAGTCAGGAGGAGGATCAGGGTGCAGAAGAGGAAGACGATGTGGTGGATGATCCAGCAGCTGACACAACCTGGCAGGAGGATATGCAGAGCGAGGACAGCAGTGCACAGGGGGAGGGAGGCGTAGCTTCCCAACAGGCAGTAAGAAGCAGGGTCGTGTCCGCAGGCAGAAGGCAGGCAACCGTTCCCCGGAACAACGCCATGACACAAGGTGCCTGTGCAAATGTTAGGTCTTCCCGAGTCTGGCAGTTTTTTAAGTTGGCTCCAGATGACTCTAAAAAGGCCATTTGCAACACCTGCCATGCCAGCATCAGCAGGGGTACGAAAACTAGCAGCCTGACCACCACCAGCATGATCAGGCACATGTCAGCCAAGCACCCGACTTTGTGGGAAGTACAACAGAGTCGAGGAGCGGTGCTTGCTGATGTCACTGCTACGTCTTCGCGTGTTGTGCGTGCGAGCCAATCCCCTGTCCATGCTGCCCGCAAACAAGCCTCCGGCCCTGCACCTGAAGTTGCCCACGCACAAATAACACCACCATCAAGAACGTCCTTGTCCCAGCGCAGCGTTCAATTATCCATTCAGCAAACCTTTGAACGCAGGCGCAAATACGCTGCCAACGCCCCACATGCCACAGTCCTAAATGCTCACATTTCGCGACTGCTTGCGCTAGAAATGTTACCTTTCCGGCTGGTGGAGACGGAAGCATTCCACGACCTGATGGTGGCTGCTGTCCCACGTTACTCGGTCCCCAGCTGCCACTATTTCTCCAGATGTGCCATCCCCGCATGGCATAACCACGTGTCACAAAGCATCACACGTACCCTGAACAACGCTGTTTCAGCCAAAGTCCACCTAACCACAGACATGTGGACAAGTGCTTGTGAGCAAGGCCTCTACATCTACTTGACGGCACACTGGGTTAATATTGTGGAACCTGGGGCCCAGTCTGAGCGAGGGACGGAACATGTCCTTCCCACACCAAGGATTGCAGGCCCTACCTCAGTCAGGGTTTCACCCACACTCTACAGATCCGGAATGTCATGCTCCTCAGCCTCCTCCTCCTCCTCCTGCGCATCCTCATCCACTTTAACCTCCACACCAGTCCCAAGCTGGAAGCACTGCAGCACTGCCTCTGCGAAGCGGCAACAGGCTGTGCTGAAGTTAATATGCATAGGTGACAAAGCCCACAATGCAGAAGAGGTGTGGACAGCTCTGAAACAGCAGGCTGATCACTGGCTCACACCTCTGAACCTAAAGCCAGGAAAGGTCGTGTGTGATAATGGACGGAACCTGGTGGCAGCTTTGAGGCGAGGCCAGCTGACGCATGTTCCATGCGTGGCCCATGTGCTCAACCTGGTGGTTCAGCGGTTTCTAAAGTCATATCCAGAGCTGTCTGATCTGCTGGTAAAAGTTCGCCGCCTGTCTGCACATTTTCGCAAGTCACCTGCTGCTTCAGTCAGCCTTGCCGTCTTTCAGCGCCGTTTGCGTCTTCCGGCCCACAGACTGGTGTGTGATGTCCCCACGCGTTGGAATTCAACTATGCACATGTTGGTCAGGATATGTGAGCAGAAGAGGGCAGTTGTTGACTACCTGCATCACCTAAGCCGTCGGGAAATGGGTCAAACTCCACACATAACACCTGAGGAGTGGAGATGGATGTCCGACCTATGTACCGTCCTCCAAAACTTTGAAGACTCCACCAAGATGGTGAACGGCGATGACGCCATTATAAGCGTCACCATACCGCTACTCTGCCTTCTAAAACGGTCTCTGCTGAGAAACAAAGATGATGCATTGCAGGCGGAGCGCGATGACTTGGAGCAAGAAACAGTAGTGGGTGTGGGTGATAACACACAGCCCAGCCTCATCTCATCACAACGTGCAGGGAAGGACTATGACGAGGAGGAGGATGAAGACATGGAGCAACTCTCTGGCCAAATTGAGGATATGACATGCACACCAGTCATACCCTCGATTCAGCGTGGCTGGCCAGAGGACAGGGGAGATGAGGAGGAGGAGGAGGACAGCATGTTCAGTCATCGTGTTGGTCTGGAAACTGAAGTGATGGCTGTTAAGAGTCTGGTGCACATGGCTGACTTTATGGTAAGCTGCCTGGCTCGTGACCCTCGCGTTCAGAACATCTTGGCCGACAATCAGTACTGGTTGGCAACACTCTTAGACCCACGCTACAAGGAGAACTTTATGTCTCTCATTCCAGAGGCGGAGAGGTCAGCCAAAATGCAGCAGTTCCAGAAGGCCATAGTCACGAAAGTAGGCAAAGCATTCCCCTCACAAAACGCTAGCGGCATAGGTCAGGAATCGGTGGACAACCAAGGCGTACGGCCGAGAGGGGCACAAGTTAAATCCGCCAGAGGTAGGGGAACAGTCTTTACGATGTGGGACAGTTTTCTCAGCCCCTCACGTACCACAGCCCCTGAGGTGCGGGGTAGTGCCACAAGAAATGCTAAGTTTGGCCAGATGCTGAAGGAGTATCTTGCAGATCGAACAACTGTACTGCGAGATTCCTCTGTCCCTTACAATTATTGGGTCTCCAAGCTGGACACGTGGCATTAATTGGCTCTCTACTAGTGATGGGCGAATCTACTCGCTAGGACTCGTTACTCGGCGAGTAGTAAGGGACTCGCAGGACTCGCTACTCGGCGAGTTTTCCAGCGAGGACTCGCAAAGTAGCGAGTCCAATGCAAGTAAATGGCAATCCTAGTTTTACTAGCGAGACTCGCTATATCACATCGCTATGTCCCCAAAATCGTTTACAGAATCGCACCGCTTCACGGATACCCGCTGTAAGCAGCGATTCCGAGCGAGTCTGAGCGAGTCTTAGCGATTCCGAGCGAGTCTACAAATCCGAGTCCTGTATTCTGTATTCGGGACTCGCGAATACAGAATCTGTTATGTTCCGACAAAGCTTCCGAGACAGCCTAGCGTGTTAGGTCAGACAAACTTGTGAAGATGGACAAGCATGTTAGCCAATCTTATTCAGTAATGCCACAGCAATTTTGGTTGTGGCATTACTATGATTGGCTGCTGTCCATCGTGATGCCTATGTCATGGATGACAGGCAAGGCTGTATATAAGGCTTGCCACCGCCATTTTGAGCACATTTCTCTGAAGATCTGAGCTAGAGCAGGGTGAGGTAGATTCTGGAGCAGATCATAGGGATTGTCAGTCAGTGTAGGGAAACTTCAAGATTCCTTATATTAACCCCAAACAGCTCTTGTGAGAGCTAGCAGGAGGACAGAGGAGTACAGTGTACTGTGAGACTGTAGGCAGGCAGGGAAGCAGGGAGCTGCAGCCCTACAGTCTTCACAGGAGCGACCTCATAGCTTCGCTTACTCACTCAGCTGTTCTAATAGCTGAAGTGAGAGGCTTAGCTGAGGTAGTATTAACAATTTTTTGGCAGCTGATAGATTTTGGGTCCTAAAAACCCCTTCAGCGTTATTTTGTCTGTGGCAGAACAGTGCGTTGCTGCTCTCCTAGCTGCAAATAGCACGTACGCCACCTACTTGTGCGACTACTTGTGCGCACTTAATAATTTTTTCAGGGACCAGTGTGCTGCTTCACTGCCAAGTCTTAGCACACACTTAACCCGCCAGTAAGTGACGCCTATAGCAACACCAAACTCCATCTCGGTGGCTGTGCGCACTTTCTAATTTTTTCAGGGACTAGTGTGCTGCTTCACTGTCAAGTGTTAGCACACACTTAACCCGCCAGTAAGTGACGCCTACAGCAACACCAAACTCCATCTCGGTGGCTGTGCGCACTTTCTAATTTTTTCAGGGACTAGTGTGCTGCTTCACTGTCAAGTGTTAGCACACACTTAACCCGCCAGTAAGTGACGCCTACAGCAACACCAAACTCCATCTCGGTGGCTGTGCGCACTTTCTAATTTTTTCAGGGACTAGTGTGCTGCTTCACTGTCAAGTGTTAGCACACACTTAACCCGCCAGTAAGTGACGCCTATAGCAACACCAAACTCCATCTCGGTGGCTGTGCGCACTTTCTAATTTTTTCAGGGACTAGTGTGCTGCTTCACTGTCAAGTGTTAGCACACACTTAACCCGCCAGTAAGTGACGCCTACAGCAACACCAAACTCCATCTCGGTGGCTGTGCGCACTTTCTAATTTTTTCAGGGACTAGTGTGCTGCTTCACTGTCAAGTGTTAGCACACACTTAACCCGCCAGTAAGTGACGCCTACAGCAACACCAAACTCCATCTCGGTGGCTGTGCGCACTTTCTAATTTTTTCAGGGACTAGTGTGCTGCTTCACTGTCAAGTGTTAGCACACACTTAACCCGCCAGTAAGTGACGCCTACAGCAACACCAAACTCCATCTCGGTGGCTGTGCGCACTTAATAATTTTTTCAGGGACTAGTGTGCTGCTTCACTGTCAAGTGTTAGCACACACTTAACCCGCCAGTAAGTTACGCCTACAGCAACACCAAACTCCATCTCGGTGGCTGTGCGCACTTTCTAATTTTTTCAGGGACTAGTGTGCTGCTTCACTGTCAAGTGTTAGCACACACTTAACCCGCCAGTAAGTGACGCCTACAGCAACACCAAACTCCATCTCGGTGGCTGTGCGCACTTTCTAATTTTTTCAGGGACTAGTGTGCTGCTTCACTGTCAAGTGTTAGCACACACTTAACCCGCCAGTAAGTGACGCCTACAGCAACACCAAACTCCATCTCGGTGGCTGTGCGCACTTAATAATTTTTTCAGGGACTAGTGTGCTGCTTCACTGTCAAGTGTTAGCACACACTTAACCCGCCAGTAAGTGACGCCTACAGCAACACCAAACTCCATCTCGGTGGCTGTGCGCACTTTCTAATTTTTTCAGGGACTAGTGTGCTGCTTCACTGTCAAGTGTTAGCACACACTAAACCCGCCAGTAAGTGACGCCTACAGCAACACCAAACTCCATCTCGGTGGCTGTGCGCACTTTCTAATTTTTTTAAGGACTAGTGTGCTGCTTCACTGTCAAGTGTTAGCACACACTTAACCCGCCAGTAAGTGACGCCTACAGCAACACCAAACTCCATCTCGGTGGCTGTGCGCACTTAATAATTTTTTCAGGGACTAGTGTGCTGCTTCACTGTCAAGTGTTAGCACACACTAAACCCGCCAGTAAGTGACGCCTACAGCAACACCAAACTCCATCTCGGTGGCTGTGCGCACTTTCTAATTTTTTCAGGGACTAGTGTGCTGCTTCACTGTCAAGTGTTAGCACACACTTAACCCGCCAGTAAGTGACGCCTGCAGCAACACCAAACTCCATCTCGGTGGCTGTGCGTTTTTCAAAAATGTCACAAAAACCACAATTTTCGCAAAAAGATGTGGCAAAGGGACGGGGACGAGGTCGTGGCCGTAGCAGTCGTGCCCAAGAAGGCACTGGTACAGGTAGACAGACGAGGATTGATAGATCTCTCTTTCTCCCGTCTAAAATTATCAGTACTCAACAAAAACGTGTCTTGAGGCCGGAAGAGCATGACCAGATAACAACTTGGATGGCTGATAACTCCTCCACCACTGGTTCTTTGAGTACACAATCGTCCGTGCCAACACAGTCTAGTGTCGCTACAGACAACGCAGGGCCATCCAATCCTCAAAGGCTTCCTATTTCCTCAAGCCTTCGGCAGCCAGAGGAAAACTTGGAGTGCGACCTTGGTCACTCCGATGATTTATTTGGTTCGTATCAGCACTCGATTCCATCTGGCCTTTCTTTATCAGTGCCTGACGAGATACTTGAAGAAGACGTAATGTCTATTCATGGCCAAAGTTTGGAAGCACCTCGTACTCAAGAAAGCCACTTTCACCAAACCCATACAGCATCTCAGGAGGTGGATGATGATGACGATGATGAGACACACATCTCATCTGGCCAGCCTGCTCAGTCATATTATCCAGAAGACTTTGAGGAGGAAGGCGTGGATGATGAGACCACAGATCCTACCTGGACTCTTGGCATGCATAGCCAACAGAGCAGCCAGGAGGAGGAAAGTGGCTATGCACCACCGCCAAAAGCACCCAGGCTTACTCCTTTCTCCAGAACACAAACAGTGAGAACAGTTGGCCAAATTGTGTCAACTGTTGCACAAAGTGTACCAACTGTTGCACAAACTGTAAACACAGTTGCCCAAACTGTGTCAACAGTTGGTGTGGTACAGTCATCCTCCTTTGCCTCCAATTCAACATAAAGGCCGAAAAGCCATTGTGTGGCATTTTTTTAAGGATGCCCCATCTGTACCAAATGTGGTGATCTGCAATATATGCCATGCAAGGCTAAGCAGAGGCCTGGGAAAAAAAAACCTGAGCACCAGCAGCATGCGTAAGCATATGTCTGTTAAGCACCCAATTCAGTGGTCGGCCCATCAGGGTTCAGAATCATTGCCTTCTGATCCCAACACTTCCAGGCCACCTCAGATCCATCCTTCACCAGCTAGTGTTCAGGCATCAGCTCCGGCTGAAACGTACTCCTCCGAAGCTGCGCTACAAGAGAGACTTCAGAGTAGTGAAGCCACTGGTGTGTGCGCGACAAACGTCCAGTTGTCTGTGCCACAGCTGTATGAAAGGCAAAAGAAGTACCTATCCACACACCCATTTTCACAAAAAATGACTGCTAAAATTGCAAAGTTGTTAGCTGTGGAAATGCTGCCGTTTAGGCTGGTAGGTACAGAGTCTTTTCGGGAGTTGTTGGCTGTGGCGGCACCACGATACACTGTACCCAGCCACCACTTTTTCTCACGTAGTGCCGTCCCCGCGTTACACCAGCACGTTGTCACCAACTTAAAGCGTGCACTAACTAATGCGGTAACTGCCAAAGTCCACCTAACAACGGACACGTGGACAAGTACTTGTGGACAGGGCAGATACATCTCAGTAACGGCTCACTGGATCAACCTGGTGGACAGTGTCCCAACTTCGCAAAGTCGAGCATCTGAAATACTGCCAACTCCACGAATAGCAGGCACAACATCATTCAGGGTGGCTGCCTCATCATATATGTCCAGTGCGCAATCTGCTTCTGCAACTTCCTTATCCACTGCTCAGCTGCCCGCACCCTCACGTCCAAGTTGGGAGCTTTGCAGTAGTGCTTCAGCAAGGCGACAACAGGCTCTTCTGAAGCTTATCTGTCTAGGTGACACACCTCACACTGCAACTGAGCTATGGAAGGGTCTTAAGCAACAGACTGATGAGTGGCTGGCCCCACTGCAACTACAACCAGGTCTTGTTGTGAGCGATAATGGACAAAACCTTGTGGCGGCACTGAAGCACGGTAACCTTGTTCACGTCCCTTGCCTGGCTCACGTGCTGAACTTAATAGTTCAGAAATTCCTTAAAATATACCCCGAGTTATCTGACCTACTCGAGAAGGTGAGGCGAATTTGCGCCCATTTTAGACATTCGTCCACAACAGTTGGCAGTCTTTCAGCCCTTCAAAACAAATTTAATTTGCCTAAACACCGGCTAATTTGTGACATGCCCACGAGATGGAACTCAACATTCCATATGTTGGCAAGGTTTAATGAGCAGCAGAGGGCAATAGCTGAATATCAGCTGCAACATGCCCGTCACCACGGAAGTCAGACCAGACACATAACTACTTTAGAGTGGGTCTGGATCGCTGATCTTTGCGAGTTGCTGGACAACTTTGAATACTGCACAAAACTTGTCAGCGATGATCAGTCCATTATCAGTCTCACCATCCCCCTGCTCTGTTTGCTTAAGGAGTCGCTCCTGAATCTTAAAACAGAAGCTTTGAGGGCCCAGCGGATGGCTATGGAGCCAGAATTTAACATCGCTGATCCTAGCCAGCCAAGCCAACACCAGCAGGCTACATTGGCTCTGGAAGAAGAAGGTGATGAGGGTGATGATGAAGAAGATTCATTTTTCTGTGGTACTGATGTGAACCCAGATGGTACTCCAAACCCTACGTTTATGTCGGTACAGCATGGGTGGGCTGAAGAGGAGGAGGCGGAGACCGATGTAGAGGCCATGATGCGTAGTGATCCTCATTCTGTTGCAACCGAGGAGATGAGTCTTTGCAGCTTAGCGCATATGGCTGATGTAATGTGTCAATGTCTCTCCCAAGATCCACGCGTCATTCACATATATGCCAGCAACCTCTATTGGTTGTCAACCTTTTTGGACCCTAGATACAAAGATAAATTTCCGTCGCTGCTGTTGCAGTCAACCAGGGGCTTAACGACGGAATTTTTCAAGACTGTTGATGTTGACAATTTGATGTCCATATCACCGTCTGACTCCGCTGTACCCCGAAGAATCAGCTCTTTCCAACAGCAGCCTTTGGTTGGGACACAAACGTCAACAATGTCAAGAAGAGGTGGGGGTAAGATGTCCACCAACTGGGCGATGTTCAACAGACCTTCCAATCAACAACGGATAATGCCTGCGGTCACCTTGAATAGGAGACAACAATTTTCCAACATGGTGAATGAGTATGTCAGTGACAGTACCAGCTTCCTAACCGACCCTTCAGTACCCTTTAATTACTGGGTTTCCAAGCTTAACACTTGGACAGAGCTCGCTCTGTATGCCTTGGAGGTGCTGGCCTGCCCAGCTGCTAGTGTGACATCAGAGCGTGTTTTCAGTGCCGCTGGGGGTATAGTCACTGATAGAAGGTCACGGCTTACTACTGAAAATGCCGACAGGCTGACTCTCATAAAGTTCAACAAGGACTGGATATCATCGGAGTTTGTAAGTCCCCCAGGTGACAGTACCCAATTGTAGTGTAACCTAATCTTAATTAATAGGATTGGAATATTGCGCTTGTAACTTTATGCCCTTTTAAGACAGGAAGTATCGGCATCTCCCTCAGCTGAGACGATGTGATAAGTCATGTTCCTGAAACATTTGCGGCATGATAAAAAAAATACGCAATCAGTAAACATCTTTTTACTTTACAAGTGCATCCGCTTGTGAGCATTTCTAATTTTTATTTTTTTTTTAAAATACAATGCAGCCCCTTGGGCTAATTTTTTGAGGCAACATGCCTATACCTGCATCGAAGACGTTGCTTCTCCTATGCTCTCAGGACAAGCAAGAATATAGTTTGGGCCACGCACCCTCCTCTACTTCTAAATAGAGTTGATCCCACCCCTTGGGCTAATTTTTTGAGGCAACAAGCCTATACCTGCATCGAATACGTTGCTTCTCCTATGCTCTGAGGACTAGCAAGACTATACTATGGGCCACGGTCCCTCCTCTATATCTAAAAAGAGTTGATCAAGCCCCTTGGGCTAATTTTTTGAGGCAACAAGCCTATACCTGCATCGAATACGTTGCTTCTCCTATGCTCTGAGGACAAGCAAGACTATACTATGGGCCACGCTCCCTCTATATCTAAAAAGAGTTGATCAAGCCCCTTGGGCTAATTTTTTGAGGCAACAAGCCTATACCTGCATCGAATACGTTGCTTCTCCTATGCTCTGAGGACAAGCAAGACTATACTATGGGCCACACTCCCTCTATATCTAAAAAGAGTTGATCAAGCCCTTGGGCTAATTTTTTGAGGCAACATGCCTATACCTGCATCGAAGACGTTGCTTCTCCTATGCTCTCAGGACAAGCAAGACTATACTATGGGCCACGCTCCCTCTATATCTAAAAAGAGTTGATCAAGCCCCTTGGGCTAATTTTTTGAGGCAACAAGCCTATACCTGCATCGAAAACGTTGCTTCTCCTATGCTCTCAGGACAAGCAAGACTATACTATGGGCCACGGTCCCTCCTCTATATCTAAAAAGAGTTGATCAAGCCCCTTGGGCTAATTTTTTGAGGCAACAAGCCTATGCCTGCATCGAAAACGTTGCTTCTCCTATGCTCTCAGGACAAGCAAGACTATACTATGGGCCACGGTCCCTCCTCTATATCTAAAAAGAGTTGATCAAGCCCCTTGGGCTAATTTTTTGAGGCAACAAGCCTATGCCTGCATCGAAAACGTTGCTTCTCCTATGCTCTCAGAACAAGCAAGACTATACTATGGGCCACGGTCCCTCCTCTATATCTAAAAAGAGTTGATCAAGCCCCTTGGGCTAATTTTTTGAGGCAACAAGCCTATGCCTGCATCGAATACGTTGCTTCTCCTATGCTCTCAGGACAAGCAAGAATATAGTTTGGGCCACGCACCCTCCTCTACTTCTAAATAGAGTTGATCCCGCCCCTTGGGCTAATTTTTTGAGGCAACAAGCCTATACCTGCATCGAATACGTTGCTTCTCCTATGCTCTGAGGACAAGCAAGACTATACTATGAGCCACGCTCCCTCTATATCTAAAAAGAGTTGATCAAGCCCCTTGGGCTAATTTGTTGAGGCAACAAGCCTATGCCTGCATCGAAAACGTTGCTTCTCCTATGCTCTCAGGACAAGCAAGACTATACTATGGGACACGCTCCCTCTATATCTAAAAAGAGTTCATCAAGCCCCTTGGGCTAATTTTTTGAGGCAACAAGCCTATGCCTGCATCGAAAACGTTGCTTCTCCTATGCTCTCAGGACAAGCAAGACTATACTATGGGCCACGGTCCCTCCTCTATATCTAAAAAGAGTTGATCAAGCCCCTTGGGCTAATTTTTTGAGGCAACAAGCCTATGCCTGCATCGAAAACGTTGCTTCTCCTATGCTCTCAGGACAAGCAAGACTATACTATGGGCCACGGTCCCTCCTCTATATCTAAAAAGAGTTGATAAAGCCCCTTGGGCTAATTTTTTGAGGCAACAAGCCTATGCCTGCATCGAAAACGTTGCTTCTCCTATGCTCTCAGGACAAGCAAGACTATACTATGGGCCACGCTCCCTCTATATCTAAAAAGAGTTGATCAAGCCCCTTGGGCTAATTTTTTGAGGCAACAAGCCTATGCCTGCATCGAAGACGTTGCTTGTACTATGATCCTGCTGGAGCCGGGCGAAGGGTCCCACTGTACGCTACGGAGATAACGCATAGACGTTCTGTGTTGCAAGTAGACGTCCCAGCCTCTCGCATCTGTGTTCCTAGAGTTGTTGACATACCGAATTATTAAGTAACCCCCCCCCAAACACAGGCACTATTTCTTTGTTAGCAACATTGGTATGTGCAGTAATGATTTTACACGTAGTAACCAAGGTGCCCTCATGCGCCATGCAGGCCGTAAAGTACTTGCTAATGATGATGACTTTAAGGCCACCCACAAAACAACCTACACATCCATTACCTGAAAAAAGACAGACACAAAGCATTTTTTTTTAAAATCTGTATTATTATGCCTTAATGGCAAAGATGTCAGATTTTTTTTTTTTTTTTCTTTTTTTTTTTAGCTTTAGAAAAGCAAAGAAAAAAAACATAAATGAACATGTCAAAAGTGCAAACATGCACTATTTAGATTACCAAAAAAAAAAAAAGTTGAACCTACAGCTGGTGGTAGGTGGGAACATTGTGTGGGGTAGCCTCTACCCCGCCACCATCACCCTGGTCCTGGAGGAGGTCCAGGGCCCCATGGATAGCCTCCCCCACTGCTTCTAACCCTGTAGGGTGGGTCACCTGGGCCGGTCTCTCAAAATGGCCTTGGGTTGGGAGGTCCATGTGGGTTGGCCGGAAAGGTTGGTACGGCCTCTGGGTCGCCACATAGCTGTCCCGCCGTGGTGTGTGCCTGTGCAGCCTGTTTGCCCCAGATTGCTGCCACCCCTCCAAATATGAAAAGACCTGGCCAGGGTGGTTTGGAGGCCGACATGCATCTATGACAATATGTATTGCTGACCATGCCCGCAGTCGTCTCTCGAATGGAATGTCATCCAAGAACGGTATGAGACTGCGGGCAAAGTCAGCATTACACTGTCCTCTGCGGTCTTGTGGTGCCCCCGGGATCAGAGCAGGGCTGCTGGGGTTCCAGTTACTCCCCACACTGCTGGCAGTCGGGAGTGGAGGGCGCTGGTGTGGCCCTTCATCCTCCTCTTCTTCTATCTGTGGCCCCAAAGGTGGTGGTGGTGGTGGTGGCGGTGGTGGTGGCGGAGGCGGAGGTGGTGGTGGTACTCCCTCCTCCTCATCTGGTGGGGGTTGAGGGGCCTCCCTCCCCTCCTCAGGCAGCTCTGCTGGCGGGTGACGACGCCGCCTCCGAAAGTGAGCAGCTCTGTGGGTAAATATAAAAAACATTTGGTGAATGGGTTGCGTTTGGAAAAAAAAACATAGGCCAAACATAACATGTGCACGCTTTTTTGACTCAGTGTATCTGTGTATTCTGTGTCTTTTCATTGTTGCCCTTAAGATGGAATTGCAGCAAATAAATTAATGACATTTTTGGCTCATGCCTCAACCAATATTCTATGTGTGGGTAGTGTTGCTCCACGATTTTTTGCCATTACATTACAAATTTTAAAATTTGTCCGCACTATTACACTGTGCCCTGCCTTAGGCAGGACAGCTATGTAGTCACTTGAAGACATATTAGTGGCCACAACTATTGCTTAGACTTTTTGTGGAAACTTTATGTGGACAAAGTTATAGCCTGACACTGTGAGGCAAACACATTATTCAGGGTTGTTTGCCATCAGATGGACACAAAAACACAGTGTGGACGGCCTTGGTCTCAATGCACATAACCCAGATCTATAGGGCAGGTGAGCAAGACAGGAAATGGAGTCATGCAGCATAGATGACACATGAGCATTCGGCGTTAGTGGCCTACACTCCTTTTTGCTGCCATGTATGCTAATCAGGAATGTCTTGGTAAATAAAACACACCAAACAGATGGCTTGGGTTTTGAAACGACTGTAATGGACATAGAGTATGGGGTTGTTTTTGAGCAGCAGGTCACACATCGTTGGTGCCAAACAAGGTGGTATGCACAGATGGACAGTTTTACAGTTATTCCAACGGGGCCGAACAAAAAACCGGGAGCAGCAAGGGCAAACCTCGGGTTTCCTAAAGGACCTTGGACATAAAAGCCTGTTGCACTTAAAATATGGACCTCTTTAGTTTGATTTTATACAGCATTAATACACTATGTTTTACGGAGGATTCGTAATGTGGCCATGAGTTTACGACAAAAAAACTAAAATTCACATGTGGGCCCTAATATCTACACCATCACCTTGCAGCCCCAAATAAACCCATGGGAAAACTGAACCACACATATTTGTAGTGATACAGGGTATGTCCTGAAATGTCTGTGACTGTGTCAACAATCTGGGATGGTGTACAAACAGTTTAGTGCAAAAGGGGTATATCCTTGCAACGTTATTTAGCCGAAAAAAACACCCACAACTAAACGTGTAGGGATGTATGTGGCCCTTATGCAAGTCGAGGCCATTAGGAACTGATACAAATGAGGCTTATGACAGGCAAACCAGACAGGGCCACACACCTTAGAGGCCATTGCAGGGAAGAACATGGCTTTGTTCCACAAACATGCCAACAATAATAGCTAATTGTGAGGTCACGGAACATTGTGTCTGACCACCCTGCAGAACATTGCTTATTTGTCCCAACGTCACAATGTGACTATAAATGTGTATGTCCTGGATCATTGCCAAAGGTAATAGAATTGTGTTGCACCATGGCAGAAACAAACCCCAGTGTGGGTATGTAAACCAGCACACTCATTATAGAGCTTCATACGTACACTGTGTGCCCTCGTGGACAGGGTCCTCTCCTCTTGTACCTGTATGACCTGATTGTCTTCATGTACTGTTTTTTGTCGTTAACCCTTATCCTCATGTAAAGTGCCATGGAACCTAATGGCGCTATATAAATAAATAATAATAACAATAATAGTAAACAACAGTGCGGCAGACACATACCTTGGCATACGGGCCACCGGTTCCAGAAATGACAGCCGTTCATAGTGGCGATATATTATCCCGTGACCAGCTTCCGGGCCCCCCTCAATGATCCTCCAGTGTTGCCGCTTGAATTGGTCGCGGCAGCTCCTCCATCGCTTCATAATGTGGTCAACTGTGAAATGATTTCAAACCGGGTTTAGACCTCTGTAACATTTGAAACACTAAAAGTATGTGTACAAATCAACAATAACATTTTATTCATGTTGTGTGTGTAATGTGTATACAAGGCACATGGACACGACAGTGTGGAACATCATCAACAGCATTACGGACATTGAGCTCACGTGGCCACAATCACAAATGGGGCAGGGCACATGTCAACGCATAGAGAATGTAATAGTGCGGGCACCAGACTCCGCTCATTAGTGGTATTTATATACACCCAACCCCCTGGCCTTCAGAGCCAGGAGGACCAGCCCTTAAACTAAGTGTACTATTGTGACCCCATCCAAATATAGGCAACCATGCGACGGCGCATTATAACACATTGAGGGCCCTGTATACCCTACTATGGGGGCCCTGTATACCCACGGGGGCCCTGTATACCCACTGCTGGGGTCTTGTATACCCACGGGGGGGCTGTAGACCCTACTATGAGGGCCCTGTATAACCACTGGGGGCCCTGCATACCCAGTGCTGGGGGGCCTGTGTACCCACGGGGGGTCTGTATACCCTAATATCGGTGGCATATATACACACTGGGGGGGCCTGTATACTCTGCAGGTGGAGCTGTATACTCTGCTGGATGGCTGTCTAACAGTGATAGCCGCTGTATACAAGGATGGCGGTCAATACGGTTTCCCACTTTTTTGGGGCTAAAGTAGGGGGGTCGGCTTATACACGGGTCGGCTTATACACGACTATATACGGTAAATGCAATATAACGTGTGAACACATTTAACTCACCCATATTGCTCTGCACATCATGGCCACAACGATGAAACGTTGGGAAAACGCCCTGTGCGATCTCCCTCCAGGCCGTAGTCCGCTGGACATTATCCCCATACGCAGGGTCAGTGGGCAGCCAAAGCAGGGGCCGAGCCTCCACCAGAGCAATTAATTGCAGGGTGTCGACAGATGCCATGCTTCCTCGCTGTGACTTTCTGCGCGTCCAGCCAGGAAGCTCGAGTCGGCTTATTTCCTGTTAGCACAAAGCATGGGGTTTGCTGCAGAAAATCGCTTGCCTCGCCTCAAACACATGCGAGTTTGGCCTCGGAGACAGCAGCAAAATACAGTTGCAAGTGGGGCTTCCGACACGGCAATGCGAGCGCTTTCCGACACACATCTGCGATTTTTAAATCAAACATTACTCGCTATTACTCGCTTCCCCATTCATTAACATTGGACTCGCTAGACTCGCAACGAGTAGTGAGTCCCAGGCTCGGACTCGCTAGAGGCAAGCGAGTCCGAGTAATTTAGGATTCGCCCATCACTACTCTCTACGCCTTGGAAGTCCTGGCCTGCCCTGCCGCTAGCGTTTTGTCAGAGCGTGTTTTCAGTGCCGCAGGTGGAATCATCACTGATAAACGCACCCGCCTGTCAACTGAAAATGCTGACAGGCTGACTCTGATCAAGATGAACAAGGGTTGGATTGGGCCAGACTTCACCACACCACCAACAAATGACAGCGGAATTTAAATTTTGTTATGGGAATTTGCCATGTACCTCCACTCACCCATGGGTACACACTTCTGGACTTTGGCTAATCGCTGGACTGCTCCTCCTTCTCCTCATCTGCCACCATGATGACCGTTACAATAGTTAGGCTGTTGTTTCAGGTATACCCCCAGTGGTAAATTTTTTCACCCATTCTTTTAGAATGGGCATTACAACGACAGGAGACCGGCTCCTTTTCAATGGGAAAAATGTTTTGAGGCCCTCATGCACGTCTCTATCCAGGGACAATGTGGAGCCTCCCAATTTTTGGCTGCCCTGCCAAAGGGCTATACTACAATACACCCACTTCAGGTTTACAGGCCCTCATGCATGTCTGTATGCAAGGTTAATTGTTGAACCTCCCAATTTTTGGCTGCCCTGCCAAAGGGCTATACTACAATACACCCACTTCAGGTTTACAGGCCCTCATGCATGTCTGTATGCATGGGTCATTGTTGAACCTCCCAATTTTTGGCTGCCCTGCCAAAGGGCTATACTTCAATACACCCACTTCAGGTTTACAGGCCCTCATGCATGTCTGTATGCATGGGTCATTGTTGAACCTCCCAATTTTTGGCTGCCCTGCCAAAAGGGCTATACTACAATACACCCACTTCAGGTTTACAGGCCCTCATGCATGTCTGTATGCATGGGTCATTGTTGAACCTCCCAATTTTTGGCTGCCCTGCCAAAGGGCTATACTACAATACACCCACTTGAGGGTTACAGGCCCTCCTGCACGTCTGTATCCAGGGTCATTGTTGAACCTCCCAATTTTTGGCTGCCCTGCCAAAGGGCTATACTACAATACACCCACTTCAGGTTTACAGGCCCTCATGCATGTCTGTATCCAGGGTCATTGGTGAACCTCACAATTTTGGACTGCCCTGGCCAAAGGGCTATACTACAATACACCCACTTCCTCAAAATGGGCACATTATGTCAAGACAGGGCTTCATGTACGTCTCTTCTCAGGAACATCGGAGTGCAGCACATTGTTTTCACGTAAAATCTTTCATGTAATCACAAAAAGTAACATACACCAGCTGTATCTCACTATTTGGTATGTGCCCTTAACATTTCCACCCTGAATATTCATTTTGGTGTCATTTTGGAAGGTTTTCTGGAGACTCCGTAAAATTGGCGTGAAACTCGGACAACATTGTTCACAGCTGTGACTTTTGAGTGAGAAATGCTTCCAGGGGTCTTCCCCATGGTGTTGCCATGTCATTTGAGCACTCTTCTGAGACTTTTGTGACATTTTTAGGGTTTCTACATGCTGCCGGCGGTCATTTCATAAAAATACTCGGGTCTCCCATAGGATAACATTGGGCTCAGTGCTCGGGCCGAGTACACGAGTATCTTGGGATGCTCGGCTCGAGCATCGAGCACCCGAGCATTTTGGTACTCGCTCATCACTAAATACAATTCAATTGGGAATGAGGATATTTGTCTTGGAATTTTTTACCCAAATGGCATTTGTGTATAGGAAACCTGCACTGCAGATCAGTTTATGTTGTATTAAAAAGAAGCACAGTGGGCATGAGACTTGTATAAATCCATCCACTGTGCTTGTACTGTACAACAGCGTTTTGAAAGGAGCAAAAATACATTGTGTGCAAAATGCTGCTATTCCTGGTCATGTGTACGTACCCTAAGGCTATGAGTGCATGTTGAGTATTTGCAAACAAAGTTTCAGCTTGGAGCCACCCTGGTCCTGGTGGTTAACATCTAGCAACACCTAGATGTTAACATCTAACATCTAGCAAAGGTAAATAATCCTCCAGGGAAGCAGATGAGTATTAAAAATAATCTTTTATTTTTCCTGATTAAAATTCTATGTTACAGGCAGTGAATACCCCGACACATAGGTATCACTTTTAGTGTTTTTAATATTCATCTGCTTTTCTGAGTTTGCTGGAGGATTATTTGTCTTTGAGTATTTGGTTGCAGAAACGTCTGCCTCAAACCTGTACCTCTTGGCAGAAACAAAATGCATTTTTTACTTCTGTTTTTGATATGTTTTCAGTGCATTTTTGATTAATTCTTTTGCAAGTATTGTTCATGCATTCTGGGGTGGAAAAACGCTGCAACGATGCTGAAAGAATTGACATGCTTCAAGTTTTCTTCTGCACCAAATCTGCAAGGGAAGAATAAGCAACATGGACCCAGGATTCTTATAGACTTTGCTGTCATAAGTATTTGCTTGCGGTTTTGTGACAAAACTGCACTCAAAAATGTAATAAAAATGCACTGAGTGCACAAGGCCTTCATCACCTAATATACTGATTTACAGAGTTTCATAACTTTCCATGCTGTACAAAATTGCTAAAAAATAAAACAAAAGTTTAGTTAGTCTTTAACCCCTTCATGACATGTGCCATGCATGTACAGCCCAAACCAGAAGTGTGTGTATTGAGCTGGTTCACGGTATTATGGCACATATTATGATTTTTGGCAGTGCCATGTGTGTGCTTTATAGCCCTAGCTTCATAATAACTTAAATATTTCTTATTCTAGAAAGCAATCAGCAGGGCTCGCTCTGTAGATAAATATTCAGCGCAGGATTATAATTTATTATCTCAGAACACAGTATAGCGCCGCACTGTACTGATCACTAACAAGACTACCAAGATCTTCGCGCAGCCAGACACAATGATAATAAATTGATTTTATTACATGGGGTTCAGTGTGTAAACATAGCAAAGACAGTTATAGGTCAATAAAAATAAAATTAACCCCAACTAAACTGTAAAGCGTGTTTTACACAGACATCGCCCCAGGCACAGACAGCTGGGCTTTGTAGCAGCTGGAGGTAGCGCTCATATTATAAAAAAGAATGGCAGCTATAGGCCTACAGGGATGGCTGTACTGATAAACAGGCCGGTTAAGAGCTGCACTGACACCCTACAATATCTTGTGGGTGCAGCTGTAATAATGATATCACTACTCCTTCTATGAAAGGTCATATGTGTTCAGAAAAGAAACAGAACACTGAATGTATGCAGACAGAATGTAATGGTCTGGTCTCACATTAAATGCATCATTTTTCCTGGTTGTAAATGTTTCTCCCTTAATTACCTTAACCTCATTATAAATGTCCTTCTCTTACACTTGTAGATGTCACATCACTTGGAAACCTGCATTATGCGGTATAAATGGAGACTTCGGTGCATTATAACACTGACATTGCAGACTATTTAAAAGGACAAGGGAATTGCGATTGCCATTTTTGACAGGAGTTGCAAAAAAATTAGAAAAAACATAGAATCGATCAACTGAAAAAAGCACTACTCTTAACCACAGGTTGTGTAGAGGAAAAGCACATCAGCCTGAATGGAGCTGAGGTTCAATATTTCATACAGAGAATTATCCGCTTATTTGCAATTGATTCACAGTTCATAAGATTGGGGTCAAACATGCTTGCATGTTTTAAACAGACATGATCTTAAAGGGGTTGTACGGGACTTTAAGAGTGGAGGCACACGGGCGCAAGTGTGATACGAGAAAAACTCGCATTGCACTCGGACCAGTATCATTAAATGATATTGGTCATGTCAGTGCATATTCCACACACTGAACTCGCATTGCAAGTGAAATGCGAGTTCAATCATAGCATGCTGCGATTGAACGCAATTTTCTCGTGCGAGTGCCCACTGTAAGTATATGGGTGCGAGAAAATCTCGCAACCATACAGCACACTATGCAATAGTCGCATGAGTGTGCGTACTTACAATGTCTTCAAACATCGGTGAAAGCTGAGAGGTTAAATCAGCCGGTAAATGCTTCCCATGGTGCTGAAGATAAAACTTCACCAGCATGGAGAGCCCAAACTTTCAAACACGAGTGGTGTTTGAAATTCCTGGTAAATGCTTTCCATGGTGCTGAAGTGTTAGCGGCTGGAGAAATGCAGCCACTAACACTTCAGCACCATGGACAGCATTTACCGTGAATTTCAAACACTGCTTGTGTTTGAAAGTCCGGGCTCTCCATGCTGGTGAAGTTTTATCTTCAGCACCATGGGAAGCATTTACCGGCGGTGAAAGCTGATTGGTGGCTGTGCCTGCAACCTGGCACACTCAAACACCACTGCTGTGACAGCAGCAGTTTTTAAATACACCGTAAAATGCTGTAGTTTGCTCAGCGGGTTTTGTCAGCATGCTGAGAACTCCCGTCAAGCAAAGTTCAGCACTGTGGACAGCAGCACACTGACTCACACCACACACTGACTCGCACTACACTCACAGCACACTCTCATGCATACAGCGATGCACACACACCCACATGCACCACACTCGCACCACACTCACATTAAAAATGCACAGCACTTGCATCACTGTCATGTATCAAACACGCTCTGTTTTTGATGCATGAAACTGTGCCTCTAACATTGAAAATCTATCCTTAAGATTGGTCATCAATGACTGACCGGTTGCGATGTGGCATGCGGCACACTCTACTTGATAAGGGTCTAGCTGTCCATAGCAACCAATCAGAGCAAAGCTTTCACTTTACCTCAGCAGCTTCAATGCTGAAACTGCACTCTGGTAGCTATAGACAACCAGAGCAATCTTACTGTGAGGCAATTCTCATAAATGAGGCCCCAGTTACTCCTGCAGAGGCTATAGGCAACCAGAATGATCTTTACTGTAGGGCAACTCGATTAACCCCTTTCAATACCAACTGTATCTAAGAGGTTAAAAGGGGGTTAAAGGGCACCTTTGGCAGGATTGGCCCCCTGCAATCTTAATTGCAGGTACAGATCATTGCCATGGTACCTCGAGGTTACTTGATGACTTCCAAGTACAGTGGCCTGTAAGATCCTACTCTAAGCGGGGTCTAACAGGCACAGTCAGTACATGAGTACAGCAGTGCATAAGACCAGTGGTCAAAGTGAGAAATATTCACGAGCAACAGTGAAACTAAGTGAAAAAAGTTAAGTGAAATATGGACAAAAAAAATATGCACATAAATCACAAAAACTCACTTCACGACTAAACTCACAGGCTTTGTGTTAAAACAAAAATAAAAAAGAACACATAATTGGTATCGCCACATCCAGAGTGACCTGAACTATAAAATTGTCATGTGATTTATTCCATGAGGGCAACAGCATAATACTAAATAAAAAACACCAAAAATGTCACTTTTTTATTATACGGACACAAAAACTTTAATAAAAAGCGATCCCAGAGTCATGTGGAATCAAAAGAAAGCTACAGCTCTCAGAGTATGGTGATACAATTTTGCAAAATACTTTTTAGTGTGTAAAGGAAGCAAAAAGTGAAAAGCGATATAAGTCTGGTGTCACTGTAACTGTGATGACCTGAACAATACATTGGTTTAGTCCATATGGAAATGTAAAAAATGTAACTTCAAATTCATCATATCCAAGGCTTTGAAATGTTTCAACATGTTCTCCACAATGGACTTAAATTTAGGATCTCTGTTGCTACCTAGAAATTTCTTTGGAACTTCTTTAAATAATCGCAAGACCTTTTCTCAATAGTTTTCATTTTTGTTTGAAACATGTCATTCTTCATGTGTTTTTAAATATCTGGACCCACAAAAATGACATCTTTCAGTTTTGCTTCTGACAGTCCCTGCAATTTGGCACACAAGAACATAAAGTCTCTCCTACTTTCAGTAGAGCTTTCCCAAACTGCTTCATGAGTCCATGCTTCATGTGGAGTGGTGGCAGGAGACCTTTTGGTGAGATCAACTAAACTTTCCACAGCTATGTTCTTGAGTCCAGGTTGCAAAGATGTTCTCATTGGCCAACTTTTTTTGGCTCCAGTAATGAGTCCCATCCCGGCTGCCCAAGTAACAAAGAGAAAAAATTCAGATTACCACATATTGATAATCCTTTATCCTAATAATTAGGTTTCTTGAGAATAAAGTTGGAAATTGTTCTGTATTCAGTGAGATATTGATTATAATCTTATTTTTTTAAGGGTTTTACTAGTCTATGATGGCTGGTTCTTACATTTGCCATTCCTTATTGTTGAACAGATCAGCATGTTACTGAGTCAGGGTTCCCCTCCAAATGATTAGCATCAATCTAGTGCTTTCTCATGAGGTATGGGACTATCTTGTCTCCCTCTTCATGACCCCATTGACCTCAATATAACTTTCAAGGCTCAGCATGAGAGACTGTGACTGTTTTGGATGGCTACACCAACTGGCTGAACTTAATTCTGCTTATTAATATTGTTTTATATCAACCCCTTTACAACCAAAGGCATACCTATAAACCCTGGAAGGGAGTTTGTTCCTGACCAAGAGCATCTAGGTATGACTTTGCGAACATGCGTCACAAAGGCCATGGTAACGGCAATCACAATCCGATGCCTGCTTAGTCTGCAAGCAGGGCACCAGACCACAACCTCCTGGAGTCTGGATTCACCAGCCTACAACCACGATCGCCGTGTTTGGCTGTTTAATTGTGAACAACCAATCACAACGACTGTAATAATCAGGCAATAAGATTGCTTGAATCATTACAATCCAGCTATGCACGGTCTTCCATAAGCTGGAGCTCTGGAGAGGGTGATGTCACCCTGTCCAGCCCTGATGGGAGTGATTTTGCTGCCACAATCATTCCATCACCATGAATGTCAACAGCGGCATGATCCGCCTGTCCACACTCCTCTTCAGCCTGATCTCCTGCATGGAAAGGATTGGAGGCTGAAAAGGAGCACTGTCACAAAGCCAGGGATGTTATTGCTGTGTCCCTGGCTGTATCTCCCTCTAACTGCTGCGATCAGTACCAATTGCAGCAGTTAGGATGCAGGCAGGGAGAGGGAACATGCTGTCTCACCTCTCCCTGTGCTGATCTGCAGTTCCGCAATGGTGACCGGATGTTGCCGTGGCAACTAAATATTGCCACTGTGACATCCAGTCATCTGACCCGAGCCTCAGAGATCATGTGGTCTCTGGGACTTGGGTCTGTAGCACTGACACCGGCACTGAATGGCAATCATATCATTGCCATACAGTACAGCTGCAATCAGTGTGACTCCAGACACTGCAGAAAGAGGAACCTTGATCCATTGCTGCAGCCTCTGAAAGAAGAAAAGGCGATTGAGAGCCATGAGACCATCATTGTGGATTACCGTTGGAGGGTATGTGGGAGTAATAAAGATGGAGTCAAGATATGTGTTTGTGTTTTTTGTTCTAATAAAATGATTTTTCTCTGTGTGTTGTATATTATTTACTATTTACTTAGAGGTTCATAATGTCCAGGCCTAATATTGGACCAATATTAGGAACATAGGACTTAGTGTCAGCTGCCAATACAAAGCTGGCATTAACCCCTTTATTACCCAGTTTGCCATTGGCACCAGGGCAACTGGAAGAGTCGAGTACAGCACCAGAAAATGGCGCTTCAATGATGGCACCATTTTCTGGGGCGGCTGAAAGCTGCAATTCACAGCATGGGGTGCCCAGAATGCTTGGTCCTCCCTATGCTGAGGATTCCAGCTACCAGCTGGCTAGTTGTACCTGGCTGGCAACCAAAAATATGTCGAAGGCCCACATAATTTTTTTTTTTAATAATTTCTAGAAATAATTTTTAAAAAATTGTGTCGGACTTTGCTGTATTTTTGGTTGCCAGCCAGGTCCAACTAGGCAGCTGGGGTGGGTGGCAGCCTGTAGCTGGCTCGTTGTACATGGCTGGCAACCAAAAATACAGCAAAGAACCATGCCAGTTTTTTTTTATTATTTATAGAAATAGGCAGCTGGGGGTTGGTGGCAGCCCATACCTGCCTGCTGTATCTGTGCTGGTGACCAAAAATACAGTGGAATCTCATGTCATCAGTGCAAAATCCCCACTATATACACAACATATACTCACTGTGTGAACAGTGCTGTGTATTTCCTGAGTATTTTGGAGCTGACATTGAGTTTTATGGGTGAGAATTGCATCACAATACACTAACATAATTAACACGCTGCAGATTTTTCCACTAGAAAATGTGTGTCATTTCTGCCATGGGAAAATTTGTAGCACGGACATAATACTTCTAATTTCCCATGCATTTTGCAGGTAAGATGCTGAACTGCAAAATTGTCAAAAATACACCGAAAAAACATGGGATAATCGTGGCAAAAAGTGCAGGGAATCTGCAGTGTCGGAACATAGCCTAAATTTCAAGTATCAGGTCCCAGCTCAAACATGTCACTCCTTCCCTTCTGAGCCTGACTGTGTGCCCAAAAATTGATTTCCCACCACATATGGAGTATCTGCATACTCAAGAGAAATTGCACAATGTATTCTGGAGTCCATTTTATCATGGTGCCTGTGTGAAAATGAAAAATAAATATCCTTTTTTTCCACAAAAATATTCTTTTAGCCTCCATATTTTCATTTTCACAGTTCAACGTTATCAAAATCTGTAAAGCACCTAAGGGATTGAAGGTGCTCACTAGGGATGAGCGAGTCTACTCGCTAGGACTCGTTACTCGGCGATTCTTAAGGGACTCGCTGGACTCGGGAATCGGCGAGTCTTTGAGCGAATACTCGCTCAGTAACGAGTCCAATGCAAGTGAATGGCAATCTTAGTTTTGTCATAGTTTACTTTCTCTCACTCGCTAGACTCGCTAGACTCGCTCTATCACATCGCTATATAGCTTGAATCTCCCCAAACAGCAGCGAGTCTGAGCGAGTCTACGAGTCCGAATCCTAGCGAGTCTGCGATTCCGAGTCCTGTATTCTCTATTCGGGACTCGCGAATCCAGACTCTTTTATGTTACTAGTCAGCATTGCGTGTTAGGTCAGAAAACTTGTGAAGATAGCCAATCATAGTCAGTAATGGCATAGCAGCTTTGGTTGTGTCAGGACTATGATTGGCTGCTGTCCATCGTGATGCCTATGTCATCTATGACAGGCAAGGCAGTATATAAGGCTTGCCCCCGCCATTTTGGGCACATTGCTGAGAAGAGCTGACCTAGTGCAGGGAGACTTGGAGCAGATCTAGGGACAGTTAGGCAGTGTAGGAGTCACATATAACCCAAAAGTTCTTTTCAGAACTAACAGGACGCAGTGTAGGAGTCAAGATTCCTCACACATAACCCAAAAGTTCTTTTCAGAACTACCAGGACGGAGGATTGCTGTACAGGACTGTAAGGAAGGGAGATAGGAGCAGCCTTACAGTGAATCCAGCACCATCCTCAGAGCTTAGTTCACCCAGCTTTCCGCAGAGCTGTAATCCTAAGCTTTTTCTTATTTTTGGCACTAGTCTACCAAATAATTTTGGTGCCATTTTTCCACAAAAAATTTCCTGTGCCAGTGCGTAGCTGTACGGTGTCCTGCCTGCAGCTCGCACGGTACTTGTAAACTTGCACGCAGCCAGCACCGCAGCCTAAGTGTGCCTGGTTCTGCGTACTAAACAATTTTTTCCTGTGCCAGTGCGTAGCTGTACGGTGTCCTGCCTGCAGCTCGCACGGTACTTGTAAACTTGCACGCAGCCAGCACCGCAGCCTAAGTGTGCCTGGTTCTGCGTACTAAACAATTTTTTCCTGTGCCAGTGCGTAGCTGTACGGTGTCCTGCCTGCAGCTCGCACGGTACTTGTAAACTTGCACGCAGCCAGCACCGCAGCCTAAGTGTGCCTGGTTGTGCGTACTAAACAATTTTTTCCTGTGCCAGTGCGTAGCTGTACGGTGTCCTGCCTGCAGCTCGCACGGTACTTGTAAACTTGCACGCAGCCAGCACCGCAGCCTAAGTGTGCCTGGTTGTGCGTACTAAACAATTTTTTCCTGTGCCAGTGCGTAGCTGTACGGTGTCCTGCCTGCAGCTCGCACGGTACTTGTAAACTTGCACGCAGCCAGCACCGCAGCCTAAGTGTGCCTGGTTCTGCGTACTAAACAATTTTTTCCTGTGCCAGTGCGTAGCTGTACGGTGTCCTGCCTGCAGCTCGCACGGTACTTGTAAACTTGCACGCAGCCAGCACCGCAGCCTAAGTGTGCCTGGTTCTGCGTACTAAACAATTTTTTCCTGTGCCAGTGCGTAGCTGTACGGTGTCCTGCCTGCAGCTCGCACGGTACTTGTAAACTTGCACGCAGCCAGCACCGCAGCCTAAGTGTGCCTGGTTGTGCGTACTGAACAATTTTTTCCTGTGCCAGTGCGTAGCTGTACGGTGTCCTGCCTGCAGCTCGCACGGTACTTGTAAACTTGCACGCAGCCAGCACCGCAGCCTAAGTGTGCCTGGTTGTGCGTACTAAACAATTTTTTCCTGTGCCAGTGCGTAGCTGTACGGTGTCCTGCCTGCAGCTCGCACGGTACTTGTAAACTTGCACGCAGCCAGCACCGCAGCCTAAGTGTGCCTGGTTCTGCGTACTAAACAATTTTTTCCTGTGCCAGTGCGTAGCTGTACGGTGTCCTGCCTGCAGCTCGCACGGTACTTGTAAACTTGCACGCAGCCAGCACCGCAGCCTAAGTGTGCCTGGTTCTGCGTACTAAACAATTTTTTCCTGTGCCAGTGCGTAGCTGTACGGTGTCCTGCCTGCAGCTCGCACGGTACCTTCCATCTCTCTAAAAATATCTTAGCCTCTAGTGTGTACCTTTCACGAAATAGTACCTGCTACTTGTTTTACAAGCCCCCAGAAAGCCACCAGAGATTACAAAATGTCACACAAAAAACCAAATACCAAAAAAAGTCTTGCTAAGGGACAGGGACGAGGTACAGGCATTGGTAGTCGTGGCCAACTATCCACCAGTTCGGGCAGACAGACGAGGATTGATCGATCGTTCCTCCTGTCTAACTTTCCCCGTCAGGAAAGTAAACGAGTATTGAGGCCGGAAGACGAACAGCATCTAACGTCTTGGCTGGCAGACAAGACCTCAACAACAGGTTCTTGCAGCACTCAAGGTTCCTTGAGCACTGTATCTACTGTTGGTACATACCATGCTGGGTCATCTAATCCACAACCTCTTCACAGTTCCTCAGACCAACAGCAGCCCCATGAAAATGTTGACACAGACATGGGTCACTCAGATGACTTATTTGGTACATATAATCCTTTACATGAATCCGGTTTGCCAGACTCCGTAGTAGATGAGATACTTGATGAAGAATTGTCCATTCATGGACAAGTTTTAGAGACACCCGGCCACATGAACGTGTCTTTCAGCAAAGTCTTAGACCGTCTCAGGAGTTGGAGGATGATGATGATGAGACAGTGACACACTTGTCATCTGGGGAGCAAAATCTATCTTGTTATCGGGAAGATTTAGAAGAGGAAGGGGTTGATGATGAGACAACTGATCCCACGTGGAATGTTGCGATGCAGAGCCAGCAGAGCAGCACGGAGGAAGAAAGTGTGTATGTCCCACCAACAAAGGCAGCAAGGCCGACTCCTCCCACCAGAACTCAAAGAGTCACCACTGTTGCCCAAAATGTGTCCACTGTGGCTCAAAATTTGTCAACTGTTGGACAAAATGTCTCAAATGTGGGCCTCAGTAATCCCTCAGGGAGTACAGTCAAGCCTAGAGGTCGGTCAGCCACTGTGTGGAAATTTTTTAAAGATGGGCCTTCTCAAGAAAATGTGGTCATCTGTACCATCTGCCATGCAAGGCTCAGCAGAGGCCACGGGAAAGGAAACCAGAGCACCAGCAGTATGCGGAAGCACATGGCTGGTCAGCACCCTATTCAGTGGTCAAAAGTGCAGCTTTCCACAACAGTGTCATCTGACCCAAAGACTGCGACGGTAACTCAGATACGTCCGTCACAATCAAGTGTTGCTGAAGCTGGTCCAGCTGATATGTACTCATCACAAGCAGCGGTTGCAGAGAGACTGAACACGAGTGCAGACAGTTCTCGGTCAGCAACATCCTTACAGTTATCAGTGACACAGCTGTACGAAAGGAAGCAGAAATACCACTCTTCCCACCCATTAGCCAAAAAAATAAATGCCCAGATAGCTAAGTTGTTAGCAGTAGAGATGTTGCCGTTTAGGCTTGTGGGTACAGACTCTTTCCGTGAGCTTTTGGCTGTGGCAGTACCACGCTACTCGGTTCCAAGCCGCCACTACTTTTCACGTTGTGCCGTCCCCGCGTTACATGAGCATGTCATTAACAACCTCAAGCGTGCCCTCACCAACGCTGTAACCGGGAAAGTACACCTTACTACGGACACGTGGACAAGCAGTTCAGGACAGGGCCGGTACATCTCGCTCACCGCGCATTGGATCAACGTTGTGGAGAGTGTGCCAAACGATGTTAGTGTTACATCAAACATCCTACCCACGCCACGGATAGCTGGCACAACCTCATTCAGGGTCTCTGCATCATCCTATATGTCCACTACCCCATCTTCCGCTTCCTCGACCAATCCTCAATTGCCCTCAACATCACGGCCAAGTTGGGAGGTTTGCTGCAGTGCTTCAGCAAGACGCCAACAGGCTCTGCTGAAGCTGATCTGTTTAGGTCACACACCGCACACTGCAGTAGAGCTGTTGAAAGGTCTGAAGGAACAGACAGATGAGTGGCTATCCCCACTCCAACTCCAGACCGGTCTCGTGGTGAGCGACAATGGTCGTAACCTAGTGGCTGCACTAAAGCTCGGAAACCTTGTGCACGTGCCTTGCATGGCTCACGTGCTGAATCTGGTAGTGCAGAAATTCCTGCGTACATACCCAGAGCTATGTGACCTACTGGAGAAGGTGCGTCGAGTTTGTGCACATTTTCGTCATTCGTCAACAGCGGTTGGAAAACTTTCATTGCTTCAAAAGCAATTGAATTTGCCCAACCACAGACTCATTTGTGACATGCCGACACGATGGAACTCTACATTCCATATGTTATCGAGGATCAATGAGCAGCAGAGGGCAATATCCGAGTATCAGTTGCAACATGCCCGTCAGACCGGCAGTCAGCCACGACATATTAGTACAATGGAGTGGGTGTGGATCGCTGACACATCTGAGGTTCTTGATAATTTTGACTACTGCACAAAACTGGTGAGCGGTGATCAGTCCATCATCAGTGTCACTATACCCATGCTGTGTCTGCTGAAAGAGTCCCTCATTAATCAGAAAAATGAAGCATTGAGAGCCCAGCAGATGGCTATGGAGCCAGATTTAAACAGCGCAGTACCTAGCCAGCAAAGCCAGTATGACCAGGCAACAATGGCTCCTGAGGAGGAACAGGAGCAAGACGATGAAGAGGATTCATTTTTTGTTGGTGCCGATGTCAACCCAGATGGTACTCAGAACCCCAGCTTTGTGTCTGTCCACCATGGGTGGCCTGGAGAGGAGGAGGCGGAGACAGACTTTGCGGATACAATGGGTATTGAACATCGTTCTGAGGACACTGAAGACATGACTCTATGCAGCTTAGGACACATGGCTGACTTCATGTTGACTTGTCTGCTAGAAGACCCACGAGTGATTAACATATTGCACAACGACCTCTACTGGTTGGCCACCTTTCTGGACCCACGTTATAAAGATAAATTCACCTCGCTGCTGTTTCAGTCACCACGTGGCTTGACAATTGACTATTTCAAGAGTGTTCTTGTGGAAAATATGCTTCGAATATCACCGTCAGACAACACTCTGCCCATAGTTAGCAACTCTGTGCAACAGCAGCCTTTGGTCGGGGCACAATCATCCACGCTGTCCAGAAGAGATGCTGGAAAGATGTCCGCAAAGTGGGCTATGTTCAATAAGCCATCGAACCTGCAGCGCCATGTTGCTCCAGTAACCATCTCTCGGAGACAGAAACTTACCAACATGGTACAAGAATACTTAAGTGACAGTACCTGCTTCCTGACTGATGCCGCAGTCCCGTTTAATTACTGGGTCTCCAAGCTCCACACTTGGACCGAGCTCTCGTTGTATGCCTTGGAGGTGCTGGCATGCCCTGCAGCTAGTGTGACATCAGAGCGGGTTTTCAGTGCCGCTGGGGGTATCATAACTGATACCAGGACACGTCTTACTCCAGAGAATGCAGACAGGCTTACTCTAATTAAGTTTAATAGGAACTGGATTTCACAAGACTTCTTGAGCCCTGAAGACGACAGTACTCAGAGCTGAAGTGCCACGTTCAACATCAATATGATATAATTAATCATTGTATTATATTGTGTCTTTTTGGTACAAGCAGTATGTCCAAGACCAGTAACGATTTGCGTAACCATGTTCCTGCAACCTGGTAATGAGGCTGCTTCATCTTAAACCAACACTACACCTTAACTTCGGTTTCATTAACCATCACAACACCTTTTCACAAGGAATCAACCTTTATTTTCTGTTAGCAAACATTTAAAAGCCCCTTGGGCTAATTTTTTGAGCCACCCTGGCTAACAAGCTGATCCTGGCCCTTAGGCCTGCATTTATACCCAAAATGCAAAACAGCCCCTTGGGCTAATTTTTGGAGACACCCAGCCTAAGAGGCTTATCATGGCCCTTAGGCCTGCATGTATACCCAAAATGCCAAACAGCCCCTTGGGCTAATTTTTGGAAACACCCAGCCTAACAAGCTGATCATGGCCCTTAGGCCTGCATTTACACGAAAAATGCCAAACAGCCCCTTGGGCTAATTTTTGGAAACACCCAGCCTAACAAGCTGATCATGGCCCTTAGGCCTGCATTTACACGAAAAATGCCAAACAGCCCCTTGGGCTAATTTTTGGAAACACCCAGCCTAACAAGCTGATCATGGCCCTTAGGCCTGCATTTACACGAAAAATGCCAAACAGCCCCTTGGGCTAATTTTTGGAAACACCCAGCCTAACAAGCTGATCATGGCCCTTAGGCCTGCATTTACACGAAAAATGCCAAACAGCCCCTTGGGCTAATTTTTGGAAACACCCAGCCTAACAAGCTGATCATGGCCCTTAGGCCTGCATTTACACTAAAAATGCAAAACAGCCCCTTGGGCTAATTTTTGGAAACACCCAGCCTAACAAGCTGATCATGGCCCTTAGGCCTGCATTTACACGAAAAATGCCAAACAGCCCCTTGGGCTAATTTTGGAAACACCCAGCCTAACAAGCTGATCATGGCCCTTAGGCCTGCATTTACACGAAAAATGCCAAACAGCCCCTTGGGCTAATTTTTGGAAACACCCAGCCTAACAAGCTGATCATGGCCCTTAGGCCTGCATTTACACGAAAAATGCCAAACAGCCCCTTGGGCTAATTTTTGGAAACACCCAGCCTAACAAGCTGATCATGGCCCTTAGGCCTGCATTTACACGAAAAATGCCAAACAGCCCCTTGGGCTAATTTTTGGAAACACCCAGCCTAACAAGCTGATCATGGCCCTTAGGCCTGCATTTATACCCAAAAAGCAAAACAGCCCCTTGGGCTAATTTTTCCAGGCACCAAGCCTATGCCTCCATCGTGGGCATTGCATGTACTATGCTCCTAGTACAAGCAATTCTATTGTATGGGCCAAGCACCCTGCTTTCTGAAAAAAATGTTTATGAAGCCCCTTCAGCTAATTTTTTTAGGCAAGAAGCCTATGCTTGCATCGTGGGCATTGCTTGGACTATCATCCTGCTGGAGCCTGGAGAAAGGTCCCACTGTACGCTCTGTAGAAAACGCGTAGACGCGATGTGTAGCAGGTAGATGTCCCAGCCTCTCACATGTGTGTTCCTAGTCTTGTTGCCATAGCGAGGCATTAAGTAACCCCCCAAACACAGGCACTGTTTATTTGTCAGCAACATTTGTCTGTGGAGTCATGATTTTACACTTAGTAACCAAGGTGACTTCATGCTCCATGCGGTCCGTAAAGTACTTGCTAATGATGCTCTCTCTCCCCTGTCCTCCACGCCAAATGTCTCGGGTAATCCTTGACTCATCCCTCTCCTTCAAGCCCCACCTCTAGTTCCTAACCAAGTCCCTGTCACTCCAACTCAAAAATATTTCAAGAATTTGCTCGTTACTCAACCCTGACACAGCTAAAACACTCATTAATGCCCTCATCATCTCCCGCCTTGACTACTGGAACCTCCTTCGCACAGGCCTCCCTGCCAACTCTCTTGCACCTCTCCAATCTATACTAAACTCTGCTGCCCGACTAATCCATCTGTCCTCACGCTACTCACCTGTCTACACCCTCTGCCAAGCCCTTCACTGGGTCCCCGCTCCACAGAGAGCTCACTTTAAAACACTGATCATGACATTCAAAGCCTTACACAACCTATCCCCACCATACATCTCCGACATGATCTCCCGATACCATCCCTCACGCTACCTGCGTTCATCCAAAGAACTTCTCCAACACTCCCCCCTCATCTCCTCTTCCCACAACCGCATACAGGATTTCTCCCGGGCATCAACCATGCTCTGTAACTCGCTGCCCCACCTCATCACTCACTCGCCTACCCTGGGAACCTTCAAGAAACACCTAAAGACTCACCTCTTCCGACAGGCCTACAACCTGCCATGACACCCCGCTACACGCCCCACGACCGACACCTTCCCCACCCTATTGTATCCCCACCCAACCCTCGTTGAATGTGAGCCCACGCGTACAGGGTCCTCTCCTGTTGTACCTCTATGACCTTATTGTCTATGTTTATTGTACTTCTCCTTGTGTACCTTATCCTCATGTAAAGCGGCATGGAACCTATCGGTGCTATATAAATCTATTATATAATTACGAATGGATTTCGCGCACCAAACTCGCATGCGACTCGCCGTGGTCATGTGGATACGAACGAAGCATTGGCCGCGCAGCGGCCATTGCGAGCAGCTCTAAGGCGACTCGCTATGCCCGCGCAGCGGGCATGGCGAGTCGCCTTAGCAGCGCGAAGCATTGGCCGCGAAGCGGCCATTGCGAGTCAGGGACTCGCTCTGCTAGAATCCCGATGCATTGTGCATCGGGCACCCATCTAGTCTATTATATAATTACGAATGGATTTCGCGCACCAAACTCGCATGCGACTCGCCGTGGTCATGTGGATACGAACGAAGCATTGGCCGCGCAGCGGCCATTGCGAGCAGCTCTAAGGCGACTCGCTATGCCCGCGCAGCGGGCATGGCGAGTCGCCTTAGCAGCGCGAAGCATTGGCCGCGAAGCGGCCATTGCGAGTCAGGGACTCGCTCTGCTAGAATCCCGATGCATTGTGCATCGGGCACCCATCTAGTAAATAATAATTATAATGATGATGACTTTAAGCCCACCCACAAAACAACCTACACATCCATTCCCTGAAAAAAGACAGACACAAAGCAGTTTTTGTAAACTGGGTATTATTCCGCCATAATGGTAAAAATGTCAGAATTTTTTTTTTTTTTTTTTTTTTTTTTTTGGTACAACTTTGTAAACAGTAGGAAAATATAAGAAATAATAACATCAAGAAATTGTGCAATGCACATGAACACAAAATAAAAAACAAAAAAATAAGGGGTCTACAGCTGCTGGTAGGTTGCCGCATCCTCCGGCCTTGCCAGTAAAGTGACACCATCACCCTGGTCCTGCAAGAGGTCAAGGGCCCCATGAATGGCCTCCGGCAACCCTTGAGGGTGGATCCTCTGGGCAGGTGTGGGGAAAAATGGTAGGTCCCTGTTAGGTGGCCATTGTGGAAAGGTAGGTACAGGCCTCTGGGGTGGCACATGGCTGTCCCGGGGTGTGGGCCTGTCTTGTAGGTTGGAGTGTCTGAATTGCCACCCCTCCAAATAATTGAAAATCTCACCTGGGTGGTTTGGTGGGCGACTGGCGTCAAGCACAATCTGTAATGCTGACCTTGCCCGCAGTAGCCTGTGAAATGGAATTTCATCCAGGAATGGTATCAGACTGTGGCAAAGTCAGCATTACTTTGTGCACGCCGTCTATTAGGTGACCCCGGGATCAGACCATGGCTGCTGTGAGGTGGGCATCCAGGTTCCTCCTGTTGCGGCCGGACATGCCCCAAAGCTGGGGTTGGTGCTGGTGGCGGCGGTGGTGGTGTTGGTGCTGGTGGCGGCGGCGGTGGTGGTGGCGCCGGCCGTGGTGGTGGTGGTGGTTTTCTCCACGCCGCCTTCTGTTTGGCGGTGGAGGGTTCACAGCACGCCGCCCTCTGTAGTAAGCTTCTCTGTGGGTAAAGTAAAAAAAAATTTGGTGAATGCATTGCATTTGGAAACAAAAACATAGGTCAAACATTAAGTTGCACGCTTTTTAGACTCTGTGTATCTGTGTATTATTAATCAGATATTTGTTATTATTATGAAAGAATAACCAACTGTACATAACATAAAGGAATACGTGACTTTCTTTGCTAATTCCATACTAATACATAATTTTTCACCCCCTGATTAACACCCCCCCCCCCCCCCATCCCATCTAATCTAGACGATCAATAACACCAATGGTTCACATGAAAAAAAAAAGTCCCCCTGACTTCACTTTTAACTTGACATACTTAATTCACAAAACTTTTAGCTTATATCATCTATATAAAGCAGGGAAGGGGTTGAAAGGTATACAATATATATATATATAATCTATTTATATAATCGGGAGTTTGAAATTCCGGCACTGTAGCCTAATCCCAAACTCCTTAGCGTCACTGCGAGCGGAGACGCGTATGCGCCTTCGCGAGCCGCAGACGCTTAACTCACACAGCCGCTATAGCGTTTTCTCGAGCGGCCTCGCGCCCTCCGCTCACAGCAAGACCTGCGCCCCTCACAGCGGCCAATCCGCCCCGGCATGCTGGCATTTGTACTTCCCCCGTCTGTGCACCCACAGGTCTTAGCAGATCACTGATGCTGACAGCGGGGGGGGACAACACAGACAATCAAATCAGGAGGAGGTCAGTGTCAGGAGGAGATGACAGACGCCCGCCGGGGCCTGTGACACTGCAGAGGTCACAGCGGGGCTGTGTGTGCGGACAACGGGGAGGCCGGGGGCTACGGACGTACCGGACACGTCCTCTGCTCCTGGAGATGTGCCGCGGTTCCGCGCTCGCAGCGTATCTGACGCTGGAGCCGCGCTCACCACGCCCACACCACGCCCTCTGCCAAACAACCCACACCTCTCACTAACCTCCTGCAGCTAACCACACCCCATGTTTACCTTTGCCATGATGTCATTTAGCTGCGGCCGCTATCTTTAATAAGGTCAGAAATGATGGCAGTAATCGGATCTCTGCTCCCTCTAGCACGCCCCAACACTGTAGCAACATCTATTAACCCTATTCTCATCACCTATATACTCTGCTACCCACTGAGCCGCCTGTATACTCTGCTACCCACAGACCCGCCTGTATACTCTGCTACCCACAGAGCCGTCTTTATACTCTGCTACCTCAGACCCGCCTGTATACTCTGCTACCCACAGACCCGCCTGTATACTCTGCTACCCACAGACCCGCCTGTATACTCTGCTACCCACAGACCCGCCTGTATACTCTGCTACCCACAGACCCGCCTGTATACTCTGCTACCCACAGACCCGCCTGTATACTCTGCTACCCACAGACCCGCCTGTATACTCTGCTACCCACAGACCCGCCTGTATACTCTGCTACCCACAGACCCGCCTGTATACTCTGCTACCCACAGACCCGCCTGTATACTCTGCTACCCACAGACCCGCCTGTATACTCTGCTACCCACAGACCCGCCTGTATACTCTGCTACCCACAGACCCGCCTGTATACTCTGCTACCCACAGACCCGCCTGTATACTCTGCTACCCACAGACCCGCCTGTATACTCTGCTACCCACAGAGCCGTCTTTATACTCTGCTACCTCAGACCCGCCTGTATACTCTGCTACCCACAGACCCGCCTGTATACTCTGCTACCCACAGACCCGCCTGTATACTCTGCTACCCACAGAGCCGTCTTTATACTCTGCTACCTCAGACCCGCCTGTATACTCTGCTACCCACAGACCCGCCTGTATACTCTGCTACCTCAGACCCGCCTGTATACTCTGCTACCCACAGAGCCAAAATGGAAACTAATGTATATATTTATAAATAATACTAAATGTACACAACAGTGCTGCAGACACATACCTTGGCATACGGGCCACCGGGTGAAGGAAGGACAGCCGGTCATAAAAGTGGTAGTGGTTGAGCAATGGAGCGGCTCCCGGTTGTCTCTCTGAGTACTGCCGGTACTGCTTCTTATGCTGGTCCCGGCAGCTCCTCCACCGTTTTTTAAGATGGTCAACTGTGAAATGATTTGAAACCGGGTTTAGAGATGTGTAATATTTGAAACAACAAAAGTATGTGTACAAATCAACAATAACATTTTATTCATTTTGTGTGTGTAATGTGTATACAAGGCACAGTGACACGACAGTGTGGAACATCATCAACAGCATTACGGACATTGAGCTCACGTGGCCACAATCACAAATGAGGCAGGACACATGTCAACGCATAGAGAATGTAATAGTGCGGGCACCAGACTCTGGTCATTAGTGGTATTTATATACACCCAACCCCTTGGCCGAAAGAGCCAGGAGGATCAGACATTAAACTCATTGTACTGTTGTGAGCCCATCCAAATATAGGCAACTATGCGGTGGAGCATGATAACACATTCAGGGTCCTGTATACCCTGCTATGGGGGCCCTGTATTCCCACTGCTGGGGGCCCTGTAAACCCACTGGGCCACTGTCTACCCACTGCTGGGGGCCCTGTATACCCACTGCTGGGGGGGCCTGTACACACACTGAGGGCCCTGTATACAGGGACTGACTGGCACCCTACAGTTTGGGTCGCAACCCTCCCTCACCGGCCCGACACAGGTGAGGACGGGGGGTGGGGGGGGGTGATGACTGGCGGCCGCCTCACAGTCACCGCAGCTCCCGCATTCTCCTATGGCTCGCTCCCAGCCACAGCCTCGCGCTCCTCACAGCCGCTCGCTAACAGTCGCAGCCGCACGCCACTCACAGACGCTCACTCCCGGACGCAGCCGCGTGCTGATGACGTCATTGCGCGCCCAGGAGCTTCCGTTTCCGCCTGCTGCTTCAGGGACATGCGGATTATTCATGCTCCTGCAGCCGCATGACCCGTGGCACCTGGGCCAGTCCGCCCCTGCCTGTATACCACAATATGGGGGGATGTATACCCATCTGGGGGCCTGTATACTCTGCAGGGGGAGGTGTATACTCTGATGGGGGGCTGTCTACCAGTGATAGCCGCTGTATACCAGGATGGCGGTGAATATGTTTTCATAGTTTTTCGGGGCAAAAATAGGGGGGTCGGCTTATACACGGGTCGGCTTATACACGAGTATATATACAGTAAATGCAATATATAACGTGTGAACTCATTTAACTTACTTAGATTGCTCTGTTCCTCATGGTCACTCTGATGGAACGCAGGGAACATCTCTTGGGCGATCTCTCTCCAGGCTGTATTAATTAGGGTCTTATCCCCAAAGTCAGGATCTGTAGGGAGCCATAGAAATGGACGAGCCTCCACAAGTGCAATAAGACGCAGTGTGTTCACCGTGCCACGTCCTGCTGCCATGATTGCACTGATGAATGGATTGCTCTGTGTGTGCGCCTGTCAGCGCGACTCGCTTCCTGTTTCCTTAAAGCATGGCGTGTGCTGGAGAATCGCTTCCCTCGCATCATCGGCTACAAGCCTCAAAATAACAGAAAAACCAGCGAGTTTGGACTCGCACACTTTCAGAGACACATCAGCGAGTTGTAAATGTCATTATTCGCTATTACTCGCTTCCCTATTCATTAACATTGGACTCGCTGGACTCGCAACGAGTCCCGAGTCCTTGACTCGGACTCGTTGGGGTCTTGCGATTCCGAGTCTTTTCGGACTCGCTCATCCCTAGTGCTCACCACATATCCAAATACATTACTTGCGGATCTGGTGTCCAAAATTGGGTCACTTTTGGGGGGTTTCCACTGTTTAAGCACATCAGGGGCTCTCCAAACGTGACATGCCACCCACACACCATTCCATCAAATCTGCATTACAAAATATCACTCCCTCCTTCCAGAGCCCTGCCATGCGCCCAAACAGTGGTTTTGCACCACATATGAGATATCAGTGTACCCAGTACAAATTGCCCAAGAAATTTTAGGATCCATTATATCCTGTTAGTCCTGTGAAAATGAAAAAAAAAAGAGACTAAAAGAAAATATTTGTGGAAAAAAAGTACTTTTTCATTTTCACAGCTCAATGTTTGAAGTACCTGAGGTTCAAAATGCTCACCATGCATCTAGATAAGTTTCTTGGGGAAGTCTCATTTCCAAAATGGGATCTCCTGTGGAGAAGCTCCACCGTGTAGGCAAATCAGGGGCTCTCCAAACATGACACAGTGTTTTCTAATGATTGCAGCTAATTTTCGTCTTGAAACGTCAAATGTCACTACTTCCCTTCTGAGCCCTGCCATGTGCCTAAACAGTGGTATTTCATCACATATGAGATATCAGCGTACAAATTACATCAAAATCTGCATTCCAAAATGTCACTCCCTCCTTTCAGAGCCCTTCCATGTGCCCAAACAGTGGTTTTACACCACATATAAGATATCTGAATCATGTAGCAATTTCAGATATCCAGTAGCATTGAGGTTTCCATTGATGAAGAATGGCCCCACTATCTTTGTACCCCATATACCATATGTATACATGTATATGTGTGTGAATGTGTATATGTGTGCATGTATGTGTGTATTTGTCTGTATATGTGTGTACGTGTGTGTGCATGTGTGCGCATGTGTGTGTGTATGTGCATGTGTGTATGTGTATGCATGTGCATGTGTGTGTATGTGCATGTGTGTCTGTGTATGTATGTGTGTACATATATGTGTGCGTTTATGTGTGTGCATGTGTATGCGTATATGTGTGTATCTGTCTGTATATGTATATGTGCATGTGTGTGTGTATGTGCATCTGTGTACGTGTATACATATGTGTGTGTATGTGCAAGTGTGTATTTGTGTGTTTCTATATAAGTGTGTGTACATATGGGTGTACATATGTGTGTATGTGTCTGTATGTATGTGTGCATGTGTATGGGTGTATGTATATGTGAGTGCGTATGTATGTATGTGCCTGTATGTGTGTGCTTGCAAGTGCATGTATGTGCATGTGTGTGCTTGTAAGTATATATGAGCACAGTCCCTGACATAAGTTATGTCTATTATCCATGTTATATAAATAAAAGCTTATAACCTGCATTAAATTCATCCATTGGTTGTATAAATTACTCTTTTGAAGGCTGAAACCCTCCCAAATTTGGTTTAGGTTAAGAAAATAAATTGTCATCAATGCTGAAATATTGATCATTTAATGAACACAGAATGGTCAGATTTTGACAAGACAAAAGTTTTGGCGCCCACAGAAAGTAATGTGATATTCAAACAAATAATTAACTTAAAATACAAATATATGTTTCATAACATTGGTGAATGAAGTTGTGGTGCTATTAGAGTCATATTTAATATTTGTGTGATTTCCATGAGCTTGAAGGACTGCATCCATGCGGTTCAACAATGATTCATACAATTTATTAATGAAGTCATCAGGAATAGCAAATAATGCAGTCTTACATGCCTCCCAGAGTTCATCTAGATTCTTTGGTTTTGTCTTCCAAGCTTCCACTTTCATCCTACCCCAAACATGCTCAATGATGTTCCTGTCTGGTGACTGGGCTGACCAGCACCTTGATCTTTTTTGCCTGGAGGAACTTTGTCTTAGAGATGGATGTATGAGATGGAGCACCAACCTGCTGCAGAATTTGACCCATTTTATGATTTGAATGTAAGAGGTAACTAATACTTCTTGATATTTTAGGCTATTGATATTGCCTTCCACCTTGCAAATGTTTCGCACACCCCCATACTGAATGTAACCCCAGACCATGATCTTTCCACCACCAAATTTAACTGTTTTCTGGGTGTATTTTGGATCTCTTCAGGCTCCAGTAGGTCTCCTGCAGTATTTGTGGTGGCTGTGGTGTAATTCTACTGAAGATTCATCAGAGAAATCCACCTTCTACCACTTTTCCAGCATTTAGCAGGCTGTGGGAGTTTGTAAATGCCACACAGTTTTTAATTTGCCTTTTGTTTAGTGCTGGCTTCTGGGCTCTGATTCGACCATGTAGGCCATTTCAAGACAGAATCCTACAAACTGTTCTAGTTGACACAGGGACTTGAGGTGACCAGGCCTGTTGGAGCTCGGCTGCTGTTGAAGAGGGGCTTGTTTTGGATTTTCTAACCAACAAACGTTCCTCCTGAGCAGTTGTCTTGCGGGGTCTGCCAGACCTGGGCTTGTCAAACACATCTCCAGTCTCTTCATATTTTTTTTTAATTATTTTTACTTAGCGCTGAGACACATTAAAGGTGCCAGCCACCTCTGCAGTGGATCTGGTTATTATATGACCAGGTGACAAAACTTTTGTCTTGCCAAAACCTGACCATTCTGTGTTCATTAAATAATCAATATTTCAGCATTGATGCCAATTTATATTCTTCACCTAAACCACATTTGGGAGAGTTTCAGCTTTCAAAAGAGTAATTTATAAAACCAATGGATGAATTTAACGTCAGGTTATAAGCTTTTATTTACATAACATGGATAAGCAACGTAACTTTTGTCAGGGATTGCATGTGTTTGTATGCAAGTGTGTGTGTATGCATGTGTGTATGTGTATGAATGTTTGTGTACACATGTGTGTGTGTATGTGCATATGTGAGTATGTATTTATGCATCTGTGTGTGCATCCGCTGCTAGGAAACTCTGAGGTTCTGTCTGCAGCGTGTGCAGAAGCAGATGGGATGGGCACCCTCTGCAGCCGACAGAGGGTGTCCACCCCCCATCTCCTCCTCCAAAGGCTGCAGACAGAACCTCTGAGTTTTCTAGCAATGGTAAGTCGTGAGGTGGGAATGTCGAGCAGGAATGTCGGGCAGTGCGGCGTGGATGTCGGGTGGGAATGTTAGGCGGTGGGCTATGGCATTGGTGGGCGGGTGCGCATGCGTCTGGGTGTGCGGGCATCCAGTTGTACAGCCAGGCATGCGGCGGGTGTGTGGGCAGTGGTGTTTGCAGCATCAGTGGCTGGTGCCTTATTAGGACACCCATCACTTGGGTGTCCCAAGATGGTTTCCGGCATGCCTCTGGCGGGGAGACTTGCCTTCTGAGATATGGCCTCATCTTGATGGACATAGGAGACGGACATCACAAGGTAAGTATTATATTAGATAAAGTGACACTGGTCAAAATAAAAAAAATTGGCCCAGTCATTGAGGTAAAAAAGGCTAGGGGTGAAAGGGTTAATCTTCATTACTTAATATTGAGCTAAATTAAGTATGACGACTTGCTGCTATGGTTAATGCAAGTTACAACAGGGCTTATTTTAACCTGTATTTTTATCTGTAACAGCAAATCAGCACCACATAATTCACTGCTTTTCATGAAGTTTAAATAATGCAATAAATCATATAGTTCCAGTACGTGCTCGATGATAAACAGATCCCAACACAATATGATGTGCCCACACACAGCAGGATGTCCCCACATAGTATGATGTCACCACACAGCACAATATTATATCCTAAACATAGCCCCCTTACATAGTTTTATGTCCCCACACAGCCCCCATGCATAGTATGATGTCCCCCACACTGGCCCATGCACGGTTTTATGTCCCCACATAGACCCCATGCATAATGATGCCCCAGAAAGCCCCCATACACATTATGATGTCCCACAGAGCTAGCATGTTCAGTATGATGTCCCCAACACAGCCTGCATGTACAATATAATGTACAGTATATTCCCCACACAGCCCCCATGCTCAGTATGCTCCCCACACAGCCATTATGTTCAGTATGATGTTTCCAACACAGTCCCCATGCTCAGTATGATGTTGCCCACACAACCCCGAAGCTCAGTGTGATGTCCCCTACACAGACTCCATGCACAGTAAGATGTCCTCACATAGACCCCATGTTCAGTATGATGTCTCACACACAGCACTAATGTTCAGTATGATGTCCCCAAAATAGCCCCCGTGTTCAGTATGATGTCTTCAACATAGCACCCATGTACAATATAATGTCCCCAACACAGCCTCCACATTCAGTATGATGTCCCCAACATAGCCCCATGTACAATACAATCTTCCCCACACAGCCCCCATGCTCAGTATGATGTCTCCCACACAGACCCAATGCACAGTATGATGTCCCCCACATACACTCCATGCTCAGTATGATGTCCCCCACATAGCCCCCATGCTCAGTATGATGTCCACCACACAGTCCCCATGTTAGTATGATGTCCCTTAAACAGACCTATGTTCAGTATGATATCCACCATGCATACCCCATGCTCAGTATGAGGACCCCGTCACAGAACCCATGCATAGTATGATGTCCCCAAAATAGCCCACATGTTCAGTATGATGTCACCAACATAGCCCTTATGTACAGTATAATGTCCCCATCACAGCCCCCATGTTCAGTATGATGTCCCCAACATAGCCCCATGTACAATATAATGTCCTCCACACAACCCCCATTCTCAGTATGATGTCCCCCACACAGACCATACACACAGAATGATGTCGCCCAAACACCCCCCACGTAGTATGATGTCCATCACACAGCCCCCATGCTCAGAATGATGTCCACCACACAGCCCCCATATTCAGTATAATTTCCCCCACACAGCCTCATATTCAGTATTATGTCTACCACACATCCCCCATGCTCAGTATGTTGTCCCCCACACAGACCCCATGTACAGTATGATAGCCCCCACATAGACCCTATGCACAGTATGAGGCCCCACACATAGTCCCCATGCTTAGTATGATATTCCCCACACAGCCCCCATGCTCAGTATAATGTCCCCAACACAGCCCTCATGCTCAGTTTGATATCCATCACCTAGTCCCTATGCTCAGTATGATGTTCCCCACGCAGACCCCATGCACAGTATGATGTTCCCCACATAGCCCGCATGCACAGTATGGCGCTCCCTCACAGACCTCATGCACAGTATCATGTAAGAAATATAAAAAATGACTCACCTCACTTGCTACAACTGCTATTTTTGGTCTACGCTGTGTACTGACACACCGTTGGCTCTATGTAGGGATGTCATCACACCTGCTGCACTCTCAGACACCTAGGCTCCATGATGGAAGAGGGGAGCCATCAATTCCCTGTTCCATCATTCTTTTCACTGGAATCCATATCCTGAGGATGCCAATGTAAGTGAGAAGCCAGGTTGAGGGTGGAAATGTGGTCCTGGATAATGGCCCACGCCAGGGCCCTTGGGGTACTCGGATCCTGTGTGTCGATTAACGGAACTGTCACTGGTGGCTGGTGCCCGGGCCTGGGGCCCTTGTGGTCGCTGAAAAATGTGTAAAAGTTAAATAAAAGAATGTTCACAATGTTTGAGACGCCACCTACGGTACCTGGTAATGATACTGGCGCTGCTTCAGACCTCCGGGGATGATGATGCTGCAGCTAGATGATAACACTCCCTGTGGTTGGAACAGAATCTCCGGGGCAGTAATGGAGATAGAGGACTCATGCAGGAAAGCTTCTCTGCAGGCGGGATGCTGATGCAGTCTATGTTGAGGAGACTGGAGTGTAGTTCAAGATGTAAATGAGACACCTCACACTGTTTAGGCTCTGCACGGGTTTACTGGTAACTTTAGGCAGCTTTCAGATATTACACAGTCATGGGTAGCTGGCCTGGGCATTCACCAGAGGAAGGGACGTCTCCTCGGGGCCCTCAGTGGTGTTCCTGATGTTTTTTCTCTCTGCCCTCGTCCTGCGCTCTCTGCTCCTGCACCTTCCTAGAGCTTCCCTGCACAGAGCCCTTTGCTGGTCCCCACGGATCTTCCAAATTGTGGGGTTCCTTGATCCTACATGGGAGCTTTTGGAGACGTATGCAGGGATTGGTCGCGACTCCCTAGGGCAGCTCGCATCCCTCGAGTTTGGCATTTCATGGATCAATTCTTGCACCGCTCTTGGAGGCGGTCCTCCGTTGCTGGACTGGGTCCCTCTGAGGTGGGTATTGTACCGGTCCAGATTAGGGTGTTAACTAATACCCGGGGATCCCCCTTCTGTCTGGGTCACCTCTCTTTAGGTGCTCTCCACTGCGCCACTCGCAGGGACCCCTCTTCTTCAGCTCTTCTCACGATCTGGCTAACTTCTTTTCCCACTCTTCACTACCCACCTAATCTTCGCCCACCGGGATTGGTTCCCTAGTAACGGGTTACCCAATTGATCCCCTGGCTCAAGGTGTGTGAATGCGTGTGATGAGGGCCCCAGATTAACATCCCAACCCCTTGGTCACAGGGATACCACATTCACTGCTTCGGGTGCAGTACCCGTCCATGGCATCCCGACCAGTGGGGCGCCACAATAACACCGCAAAAAACCCTTTGTTTGCCTCAGTATGCAGGCCTCCCCAGAACAGCCACAGGGCCGCATGTGACCTGCGGGCCAAATATTGTCCTTGTCTGCTATAAAGCATAATAGTCATTAAATTATATTGCCTACAATTTACAGCATATAACTATTCTGCTTATGTTTGAACTGGAGACAATTCCTGACATATTTGGAAGCCCATATCTGTCCTGACCATCAACAATCAAAGAAACATTGAATACAATTTACTCTTTGGAAATAAATAGATGCTACAAGAGTGGCTGAGAACCGGCTGGGAGTAGCTTGCTGATAATATAGCACTTTTCATTTTTTGGCAATTGTGAAGCAGCAGAGATGCTGATACTAGGTCTGATTGAGGTGTAAAGCATACGACTGTTTTTTTATAGTCTGAGACAGACAATTATTGCAGTGTTATCCTTTCTGTGCTCCAGGCTCCTGCAAGGCTGAACAATTTTGTTGGAGTTCCCTCCAGCGTGCGAGAGTTAATGGTGCCTTCATCCAACTGCAGATTACAAACGTAATTGGTGCCGAACCAAACAGCTTACTCTAAAGTCAGGTTTGAGGGGGATTATACATAGGCGCACTAGTGAGATTTCTTACCTATCTCTTCAACCTTACTTGTCTATGGCTAATATATGAATTGTAACTAAGAACTATGGAAATATCATTGGAGCTCACCAGACAGTGAGAGATAAAATCAATATTCTGCTGAGCTGTTACAGAGTCATTCCAGTTTATTGGACCAGGGAAAATCTCCAGAGCTGGTTATTAGTATTGCTGAAAGCTTTGTATGGGTGTCACCCTCTGGAGTCAGAGAAGAAGGACATAAAGGTGAGATTTGGGGTGTACTGTGAATACATGTATAAAATTAATGGAGCGCATGCAGTGATCATTAGGGAAGAGCAAATCGATTTGAAGCCAATTTTTTTGCAGAGGCAAGAAACAGTTAAAAAAAACTTTATATACTAACCTTTCCTCAGTTGTTGTTATGCTACAGCTCATATACTCCGCTCTGGTCTTTTTTTCATTTGTTGCACCAATCCAGAGCTGTGGACAAACCAAGGTCTCTGATTGGCTTTGTGTGGTCACATGAGGGCATGAGTCATGTTAAGACCTGCGTCATTTCACCATGTGATGGCGTGAGGCCAATTATAGGCTCATGAAGACTGATCTGTGATTCTGCTCATCAAAAATACTTTGATATTTTCCTTATATGACTATATAGAACTGGAACAGTCACCAAAGCCAACAGTAGAGATAAATAACAATGGCACTAGGGCTTCCCAAAGAGGCACAGAGAAAAACCGAAAAGAAGAAAAAACCTTTAAAATGAACACTACATTGTGTGCAGAATTAGTATGCAAATGAGTATTTTGATCACATGATACTTTTTATACATGTTGTCCTACTCCAAGCTGTATAGGCTTGAGAGCCAACTATCAATGAAGTAAATCAGGTAATGTGCATCACTGTAATGAGGAGGGGTGTGGTGTAATGGCATCAACACCCAATATAAAGTTAAGTGTTAAGGTTAATTATGCTTAATTATTAAGCAAATGCCTTTCCTTAGGCAAAACGGGTCAGAAGAGAGATTTGACGGGCTCTGAAAAGTCGAAAATTGTGAGATGTCTTGCAGAGGATGCAGCAGTCTTGAAATTGCCAAACATTTGAAGCGTGATAAACGAACAATCAAGCGTTTCATGGCAAACAGCCAACAAGGTCGCAAGAAGCTTGTTTTAAGCAAATAAGGCGCAGAATAACTGCCCATGAATTGCGTAAAATCAAGCGAGAAGCTGCCAAGATGCCATTTGCTACCAGTTTTAACATAGTAACATAGTAACATAGTTTTTAAGGTTGAAGGAAGTCTTTAAGTCCATCTAGTTCAACCCATAGCCTAACATGTTGATCAAATATTTCAGAGCTGCAATGTTACTGGAGTATCAAAAAGCACAAGGTGTGCTATACTCAGGGACATGGCCAAGGTAAGGAAGGCTGAAAAACGACCACCTTTGAACAAGAAACATAAGATAAAACGTCAAGACCGGGCCAAGAAATATTTTAAGACTGATTTTTCAAAGGTTTTATAGACTGATGAAATGAGAGTGACTCTTGATGGGCCAGATGGATGGGCCAGAGGCTGGTTCAGCAAAGGGCAGAGAGATTCACTTTGACTCAGACGCCAGCAAGGTGGAGGTGGAGTACTGGTATGGGCTGGTATCATTGAAGATGAACCTGTGGGACCTTTTTGGGTTGAGGATGGAGTGAAGCTCAACTCCCAGACCTACCGCCAGTTTCTGGAAGACAACGTCTTCAAGCAGTGGTATAGGAAAGTCGGTATCATTCAAGAAAAACATCATTTTCATGCAGGACGATGCTCCATCACATGCATCCAACTACTCCACAGCGTGGCTGGCCAGTAAAGGTCTAAAAGAAGAAAAAATAATGACATGGCCCCCTTATTCACCTGATCTGAACCCCATGGAGAACCTGTGGTCCCTCCTAAAATGTGAGATCTACAGGGAGGGAAAACAGTACACCTCTCGGAACAGTGTCTGGAGGGAAAACAGTACACCTCTGGGAACAGTGTCTGGAGGCTGTGGTGGCTGCTGCACGCAATGTTGATCGTAAACAGATCAAGCAATTGACAGAATCTATGGATGGAAGGCTGTTGAGTGTCATCATAAAGAAAGGTGGCTATATTGGTCACTCATTTTTTGGGGGTTTTGTTTTTGCATGTCAGAAATGTTTATTTCTAAATTTTGTGCAGTTATATTAGTTTAACTGGTGAAAATAAACAAGTGAGATGGGAACATATTTGGTTTTTATTAAGTTGTCTAATATTTCTGCACAGTAATAGTTACCCGCACAAACAGATATCCTCCTAAGAGCCAAATCTAAAAAAAAACAAAAAAACACCCCAACTTCCAAAAATATTAAGCTTTGATATTTGAGTCTTTTGAGTTGATTGAGAACATAGTTGTTGATCAATAATAAAAATAATCCTATAAAATACAACTTGCCTAATAATTCTAAACACAGCGTATATCCCTCATTAATAATAACCCCTTCACCTCCGGTTGATTATCCGGTTTTCATTTTTCCCTGCTTCTTCCAAGAGCCATAACCTTTTCATTGTTCTGTCAAATTAGCCATGTAATTGCGTAATTTTTGTGGGACAAGTTGTAGTTTGGAATGACATAATTCATTTTAGTGTACTGGTATACGGGAAAGAAAATTCCAAGTGCAGTGAAATTGGTAAAAAGTGCAATTTCACAATTGTTTTTTTTTTTCACCATGTTCACTATATGATAAAATTGATGTGCCGTTATGAGGCTCGGGTCAGTACAAGTTTGTAGATATCAAACAAGTATATTTCTTTTATCTAAGTGGTGAAAAAAAAATTCTGAAGTTTGTCAAAAGAAATAATTGCGCGTTTGTCACCATTTTCCATTACCCATAACGTTCTAATGTTTTGGAATCTGAGGCTGTGTGATGGCTTATTTTTTGCATCTTGGGCTGATATTTTCAATGATCACTGGTCAACAGCATTTTTGGTGCCAAAGATATTTCATTGAATTTAGGGTAACTTTGGGGTGCTGATTCTGAATATGTCATCAGTTTTGCCAGATTGGCTCAAGTTTTTGAGATTTTTCGTAAAATGTGTAAAAAAAAAAAGACGTAATTTGCTACACGCGCATTAACTTTATTGATATTGTCATGAATACAATAAATTTAACAAAGTAAATGTTGATTTTAGTTTATTTTAACTAGTTTTAGAAAGTAATCTTCAAAAATGAACAAGACATGAAAGATAGACATTTAATCGCTGGAAAAGCGCTTTTTATATGATTTTCTTCTATGTGAGCTATTGGGGCAGTCACGCTGTAGATTCCAGCAGTAATCAGCCATCATATGTCTTTCCCATCTGCCTTGGTACCTTTCCTCCATCACCATAATATCCTGATGAAATCTCTCCCCTTGTTCTTCGCTAAAATCTCCAAGGTTTTCTGGAAATCTGTCCAAGTGACTGTGAAGATAATGCAATTTAATGCTCATGTGTACACCCAGATTTCTAAATCTCAATAGCATGTTTTGTACCAGTTCTTCATAATTGTCTGCCTTTTGATTTCCCAAGAAGTTCTTCACTATCAACACAAAACTACACCATGCAGCAGCTTCAATGTCATTCATTTCCTTAGGAAAATTTGAATCTTTAATGAGTTTCCGAATTTGAGGACCATCAAAGATTCCTGCCTTCAGTTTTTCGCTACTAAGACCAGGGAAAGATCTGCAGATGTACATGAAGCAATTACCATCTTTGTCTAATGCCTTGACGAACTGCTTCATTAATCCTAACTTTATGTGAAGTGGTGGTAGAATGATTTTTCTCCTGTCCACCAAAGGTTCGTTCACTATGTTTGATGCTCCTACTGTCAAGGTGTCCCTTGGAGGCCAATTCAGTTTCTCCCAGTGCTGATGTTTTGCTCTACTATCCCACATGCAGATGAAGCAAGGATACTTTGTGTATCCACTTTGCTGTCCAAGTAAAAAGTTGACCATTTTTAAATCAACACATATCAGCCACGAATGTTCATGGTAGCACAGTTTCTCCGAGACCATTTTGACATTTTGGTATTGTTCTGCAACTTTAGTTGAGTGAGCTACTGGAAGAGATGCACACTGATTGCCATTGTTCAACAAAACACATTTCAAACTCCTTTTAGAACTATCTATGAAAAGCCTCCAGTCTACAGGACGATATACTTGTAAACTCATTTGCAGCATCAGGCCAGGAATATCCTTACAATATACAAGTAGGTCATCTTCACAGAAAAATGGAAGAAGTGCTTCTTCTCTGGTCCTGTAAGATGTAATTTTAGTTCCAGGCGTCAGACAATTTTTTTCACTTAGCCTTGAAGCTAAAAGTTCGGATGCACTTTTTGAGAGGTTGAGGTCTCTTATTAGATCGTTGAGCTCTCCTTGGGTAAATTGCGTAGGTGTTCTGAAACTTCCTTCATATTCTAGTTCACTTCCAGAACTAATGCTTAGCTCCATACCCTGCATTTCATCATCATCATCAGGTGGGGGAAGGTCAGGTAACATGGTAAACACAGGTACAGGCACATCTTCACAATGAGGGACAGGCCTTCTTGCAGATTCCATGTTTGGATACTCCCATTTTCGTTTCTTATGCTTATTGAATCCTTGTACTTGCACTGCACAGAAATAACAGTCATCATGATGATTTTTTTGCTCTCTCCACACCATTGGAACACCAAATTTGAAGCTTGTTCTTTGTCCTTTGCTCCATTTTCGTAATAATTCGATACATGCTTTGCACACTATGTGTGGTGCCCAAAACTTGTCTTGGTCCCCAAGCATAACCCCAAAATAGGCAAAATACACTTTTTTAACGAAGTCTGTTATGTTTCTTCTATGTTTTGGCAGTGTATATTCACCACAAATGTAACAGAATGAGTCTGGATCGTTAAGACAACTTCTTCTTGATGAGTTCATGCTTTTCACTGGAAAACAGACAACAACATAAAGTTAGTGCAAAAATCAAGCTATGAACAAACTTTTAGAACACTAATTAACACAAAACTATATGGAGAACTGCTCAGTTCAAGTACTAATCCAAAGAAATTAATGAGATGATGCGTCGCATTTACCAACAAGTGCTATAAATAAGATACCAAAAATCTCAAAAACTTGAGCCAATCTGGCAAAACTGATAGCATAATCAGAATCAGCACCCCAAAAATACCCCAAATTCATTAAAATATTTTGGACACCAGAAAAAAAAAATTTTTTTTGTTGACCTGTGTAATTTTTGGGTAGATGCGATGTTTTGATCGCCTATTATTGTATTTTTTTGCAATGTTGCTGCAACCAAAAAAAACTTAATTTTGGCGTTTTTACTTTTTTTCTGTTATGCAGTTTACCGATTATTTTATTTTATATATGATAGATTGGGCATTTCTGAATGCTGCGATACCAAATACCGTATGTAATTTTTTTAATAGTTTTAATTTCTTTGTGGCAAAAAGGAGGGTCATTTGAACTTATATTTTTTTTTTTGTTTCCTATTTTTAAAAACTTTTTCATTATTTACTAATTTTACTCGTCCTCTTATGGCGCCTGAAGATTGTACAGTGTTCATAGGAAGTATGGCATAAAAGTGACAAGGGTCCTCATAGTTTAACAGAATGATCAAACTAGTTAACATGTCTGATCCAGCCACACCTGTTAGATGCACATGTTGGCTGATCAGGCAAGCCAACGTGTGCAGGGAATGATGCAAGCTCAGTTCCTGAGCTCGCACCAAAGCAGTGAACACAACCAAAGACATACCTATACGTCATTGGTCCTGAAGGGGTTAAAAATTGCCCAATGACATCCCCACATTAGGTATTTCATAAACCCACTGTATCCCTGTAAATAATTGTTCTCCAGGAGGAAAAGGGTCAACAAAAAAGAAATATATAAACCACTACACAGCAAAACACAAGAAAACTTCTATGGAAAAAACTAGAAGAAGTGAATCAGTGCAAGTTCATTAGTGAACAGAATATATATAAGGTATATAAGTACATCCATGGAGAAAATAATAATAATGCACTACACTTAACCCACCATTTCCATAATAATAAAAAGGAAAAATTAAAAGATATTCCAGGCACTAAAAAAAAGTGACAGAACTTGACTGCTATACCAACCCTTAGGGCTCGGACACATTGGCGTGAAACTCGGACGACTGCAATGCGAGTAAAAATCGCACTGCAGTTGGACCAATGTTAGTTAATGTTCGAGAGCACATTTCCGAGTGTCGAACATTTTTTTTCTCGTCCGATTCACGATTGACAAGTCAGTGGCAAGATGCTGCGACAATATGCTAGTCTCGGACGAGACTCACCAATGCAAGTCTATGGGTCCGACAAAAAAGACGTACCACACTCGGACCGCACACGGACCATCTGAGTCTGATCCGATTTTTAATTGATATATTATCATTCTGTAGCTTAAACAACTGTACAAAATGCTCCTGTAAATGCCAATACAGTAAATAGCTGCTGAGAAGAAAAACGGATTGCACTCGGACAATACACAGAAGCCACACTGACCAAAAGTCGGATGACACTCGTCCGGCTCTCAGATCCACCTTAGGCTGGAAACACACACGCTGGCGAGTGTAAAAAAACGGTCGGATTGACGTATCCGAGAGTCGGACGAGTGTAATCCGAATTTTATTCCATTTTGTATCCAACTGCGATGCGACTGTCCGACATTTTCTTGGATCACATCCGAATGCTGTCCATGTGTTGTCCGTGTGTAATGCGATTTTAACATGGCATTTCTCATGCTGTATAAAGTGAGAAAAGAGTTGACAGAATAGAGTGATTGAGTACAATAGACAAATAGATAGATGCTATAATAGCTAGATCGGGTTCACCTGTCTCCCGCTGCTACTTCCGGGCCGCACATTAAGCTAATTACATATTCACTGCACTGTCAGACAAACAGCCAATCAGACAAGCTCACACTGTTTGAGAGTTTCTGTGATTGGCTGTTGTAGCCAGAGTGCTTTTCCTCAATCTGGATAGTGGTTCTGCTTGGCTGCCACACACATTAGTGTAGGGCAACCAACCTGGCAATATAGGGTGTGAAATAAATAAATATTTAAAAAAAAATGCGTGGGGCTTCGCAGCAATTTTAAGTCTAGCCCGATGAAAGCAGACAGCTGTGAGCTGCCAATCTCAGCTGCCTAATTTTTCCTTGACTGGCAAAAAAAAGTGCATGGGCTTCACCTTTCACTTATTTTTCAATGTCAGCCAAGGTAAACCTAGGCAGCTGAGGGCTGGTATTCCCAGCAGGGTGAGGGGCCATTGTTATAGGCCCCCGCCACGCTAAAGAACAAAAGCCCACAGCTGCCCCTGAAAATGGCGCTTTAATAATAAGTGCCATTTCCAGGCGCTTTACCAGGCTCTTCCAGCGGCCCTGGTAGTGGTGGCATGCTTGGTAATAAAGGGGTTAATACCAGCTTTGCTTTACAAGCTGGTATTAAGCCCGAGATTCTTAATGTCAAGCCAAGTTTCACCTGGCCATTAAGAATCTCCAATAGAGGGTTAAAAAAAGACACCACACAGAGAAAAAATTATGTATTAGAACTAAACACACAGACACCCTTAGGGACTCCATCTTTATTACTCCCCTGTACAGCCGTCCAGGATTCTGTTTTCTTTCTTCTCTCGTCTTTCTTATTTCTTCTCCAAATGTTCAGCTCTGCTACATCACAAAGCAGGAGGAGGAAGAACGTTTCCACCCCTGCTCTGTGATGACTGAATGAGCAGAGGCAGTGGCGGGTAAGCGGGATGTCATCGCTGACACTGTTGCTATAGTAAACCAATAAGCGGTTACTATAGCAACGATGTCTGCGACAAGACAACAGCGGCTCCTGAATGAATGGCTCATACAGAAGCTGCAGGAGTTAAGGCCCTGCTGACCGGCACAGCTTACCGATAAAAGCAGCGCCGGCAAACAGGGAGTTAACTCTGCTGTCACCTTTGCTCCTCTATGCACCGCCCATATCCTTAGGGTGGAAACACACTGGTGAATGCAAAAACGGTCCGTTTGACGGATCCGAGAGTCGGACGAGCGTCATCCGACTTTTGGTCAGTGTGGCTTCCGTGTATTGTCCGAGTGCAATCCGTTTTTTTACTCAGCAGCTATTTACTGTATTAGGAGCATTTTTTACAGTTGTCTAAGCTACAGAATGATAATGTACCAATTAAAAATCAGATCCGACTCAGAAGGTCCGTGTGTGGTCCGAATGTGGTACGTCTTTTTTGTCGGACCCATAGACTTGCATTGGCGAGTCTCGTCCGACACTCGCATACTGTCGCAGCATGTTGCGACTGACTCGTCATCCATGAATCGGAGGAGAAAAAAACGTCCAACATTCGGAAATGTGTTCTCGGACATTGACTAACATTGGTCCGACTGCGGTGCGATTTTTACTCGAATTGCGGTCTTCTGAGTTTCACGCCAGTATGTTCGAGCCCGTATAGATAGATCACTTTGTTTTGAAAAGATAACCTTTCCTTGCAAGATAAAGATAAATGAGAAATTCTCATTCTTCATAAACATATTGTTTATACAGTTTAGTTATTTCACACAAAGGGTGTACATATACACAACTAGATGAATCAGCTAAAAAAGCAGATATTTACATTTTTGCTTCTATATATTTCTTGGTTGTCATGATATTTCCTCTCATTAATACCATATATTGCATATTCATATTAAATATATTTCCTATAATAAAAAATCAGAAGGCAAAATTTGTACATGTATTACCAAATGAAAAGAAATAAATCAAAAGGAGGACAAACCTTAGAGAGGGTGAGACAAGGAGGGAGTCCAGATATTGAGAACAATTATTGAGAAACATGGGCTTGCGTATGAGGTGTCATATATACATGTATTTACAGAGGAAAGGAAAAATCTGAAGATGGCCAAACCTTAAAGAAATTTTGAAAGGTTTTCCATGGGAAGGAAACTTGCACAAGGAAAAAGTGCAGATATTGAGAACATTGACTAGGAAACAAGGACTTGTATATGAGGTGTTATATATACATGTACATGTATTCTCATAGCAAAACTAAAGAGAAAAAAAAAGATTTTTCCTAAAAGAAATACATCAAATCATTCCTCATATTTAGACCCCATGGGGAACATGCATCCAACTCTAAGATCCAGTAGCTTTACTGATCATGTAATACATGTTCCCAATTGCTCCCCCTCTCTGGTCCCAACACCCTTTCTATCCGCTTTACCTTCAAGGTTGTTAGCACCCCATTATGTGCGTCACAAAAATGCTTTGACAAACCTGAAATGCCAATTCTCATTGAGGATGATATTGCAGACGAAATATGCTCTGCTAACTTCTTTTTTAGTGTCCATATAGTGCACCCTATATATGATTTCTTGCAGGCCACACATGTGGCTATATAGACCATATATGATGTGTGGTATTGCAATTAATGTATGTTTTCATCGGGAAATTTTTTCCACCACACCACTTCCACATCTCTATACATAATCACCAGTTTCTCGCATCCGGCCACTGTGCTGCTATTCCAGCATGCATTGCGGCCGGATGCCAGCGCCGCAGATCCTCACCACCAGCCGCGGCTTCACCACGCTCACTCAGGTGCAGTAAGCCTCGGATACACTTTCCTCTATAGGACCTTTGGTGATGTCACAGTCATGTGATCACACACATGACCGGACATCACTGCAACTCCGCCTCCTGTGCTCTTCACTTTTTCCTAGCTATGACACCGAGCTGTCACAGCTCCGAAGGAGGTAATGAGGGCAGAGACACAGAAGGAGGGAGCAGACACAGGGAAGGGGGCACTGTAACACAGGGGAGAGCACAGACACGGAATGGGGGGCAGAGACACAAAAACACAGGAGGAAGAAGGCACCTGAAGGCTGGGGTACAGGACAGAGGCACAACACACAGGACGGGCTCAGAACAGAGGAGAGGATAAGGACACAGGACAGGAGCACAGCTCACAGGACAAGGACAGGACAGGGACAGAGGACTGGGGCACAGCACACAGGCCCAGGACACAGGACAGGGGCACAATACTAACGACAGGACTGCAGCACAGGACAGAGGACTGAGGCACAGGACAGAGGACTGCAGCACAAGACAGAGGACTGGGGCACAGGACACAGGACTGCAGCACAGGACAGAGGACTGGGGCACAAGACAGAGAACTGGGCCACAAGACAGAGGACTGGGCCACAGGTCAGAGGACTGCAGCACAGCACAGAGGACTGGGCCACAGGACAGAGGACTGGGCCACAGGACAGAGGACTGGGGCACAGGACAGAGGACTGCAGCACAGCACAGAGGACTGGGCCACATGACACAGGACTGGGCACAGGACATAGGACTGCAGCACAGGACAGAGGACTGAGGCACAGGACAGAGGACTGGGGCACAGGACACACGACTGCGGCACAGGACACAGGGCTGCAGCACAGGACAGAGGACTGGGGCACAGGACACAGGACTGCAGCACAGAGGACTGGCCCACAGGACTGGGGCACAGGACAGAGGACTGCAGCACAAGACAGAGAACTGGGGCACAGGTCAGAGGACTGCAGCACAGCACAGAGGACTGGGCCACAGGACAGAGGACTGGGGCACGGGACAGAGGACTGCAGCACAGAGGACTGGGGCACAGGACACAGGACTGCAGCACAGGACAGAGGACTGGGGCACAGGACAGAGGACTGCAGCACAGCACAGAGGACTGGCCCACAGGACTGGGGCACAGGACAGAGGACTGGGGCACAGGACAGAGGACTGGGGCACAGGACAGAGGACTGGGGCACAGGACAGAGGACTGGGGCACAGGACAGAGGACTGGGGCACAGGACAGAGGACTGGGGCACAGGACACACGACTGCGGCACAGGACACAGGGCTGCAGCACAGGACAGAGGACTGGGGCACAGGACACAGGACTGCAGCACAGAGGACTGGCCCACAGGACTGGGGCACAGGACAGAGGACTGCAGCACAAGACAGAGAACTGGGGCACAGGTCAGAGGACTGCAGCACAGCACAGAGGACTGGGCCACAGGACAGAGGACTGGGGCACAGGACAGAGGACTGCAGCACAGAGGACTGGGCACAGGACACAGGACTGCAGCACAGGACAGAGGACTGGGGCACAGGACAGAGGACTGCAGCACAGCACAGAGGACTGGCCCACAGGACTGGGGCACAGGACAGAGGACTGGGGCACAGGACAGAGGACTGGGCACAGGACAGAGGACTGGGGCACAGGACAGAGGACTGGGGCACAGGACAGAGGACTGGGGCACAGGACAGAGGACTGGGGCACAGGACAGAGGACTGGGGCACAGGACAGAGGACTGGGGCACAGGACAGAGGACTGGGGCACAGGACACAGGACTGGGGCACAGGACAGAGGACTGGGGCACAGGACAGAGGACTGGGCACAGGACAGAGGACTGGGGCACAGGACAGAGGACTGGGGCACAGGACAGAGGACTGGGGCACAGGACAGAGGACTGGGGCACAGGACAGAGGACTGGGGCACAGGACAGAGGACTGGGGCACAGGACAGAGGACTGGGGCACAGGACAAAGGACTGGGGCACAAGACAGAGGACTGGGGCACAGGACAGACGACTGCAGCACACCACAGAGGACTGGGACAGAGGACTGGGGCACAGGACAGAGGACTGCAGCACAGAGGACTGGGGCACAGGACACAGGACTGGGGCACAGGACACAGGACAGAGGACTGGGGCACAGGACACAGGACTGCAGCACAGGACAGAGGACTGGGGCACAAGACAGAGAACTGGGCCACAAGACAGAGGACTGGCCCACAGGACAGAGGACTGCAGCACAAGACAGAGGACTGGGCACAGGTCAGAGGACTGCAGCACAGCACAGAGGACTGGGCCACAGGACAGAGGACTGGGCCACAGGACAGAGGACTGCAGCACAGAGGACTGGGCCACAAGACTGGGGCACAGGACAGAGGACTGGGGCACAGGACAGAGGACTGCAGCACAGAGGACTGGCCCACAGGACAGAGGACTGCAGCACAAGACAGAGGACTGGGCACAGGTCAGAGGACTGCAGCACAGAGGACTGGGCCACAGGACAGAGGACTGCAGCACAGAGGACTGGGCCACAGGACTGGGGCACAGGACACAGGACTGCAGCACAGGACAGAGGACTGGGGCACAGGACAGAGGACTGCAGCACAGCACAGAGGACTGGCCAACAGGACTGGGGCACAGGACTGCACCACAGGACAGAGGACTGGGGCACAGGACAGAGGACTGCAGCACAAGACAGAGGACTGGGGCACAGGACACAGGACTGCGCACAGGACAGAGGACTGGCACAAGACAGAGGACTGGGCCACACAGGACTGGGGCACAGACCAGGACTGGGGCAACTAGCACAAGAGGACTGGGCACAGCACAAGGACTGGGCACAGGACAGAGGACTGGGCACAGGACAGAGGACTGGGGCACAGGACAGAGGACTGCGCACAGCACAGAGGACTGGGCCACAGGACCAGGACTGCACACAGGACAGAGGACTGGGACAAGGACTGCAGCACAGGACAGAGGACTGGGACACAGAGACTGGCAGCACAGACAGAGGACTGGGGCACAGACACAGGACTGCACGGGACTGCAGCACAGACAGGGACTGGGCACAGGACAGAGGACTGCAGCACAGAGGACTGCAGGACTCACAGACAAGGACTGCAGCACAAAGGGACTAGCACAGGACAGAGGGCCACAGGACTGAGCCCCAGGACAGAGGACTGGGGCACAGGACAGAGGACTGGCACAGGACAGAGGACTGGGGCACAGGACAGACAGGAAGACTGGGGCACAGGACAGAGGACTGCAGCACAGCACAGAGAGGACTGCGGGGCACAGACACAGAGGACTGGGGCACAGACACAGGAGGACTGGGGCACAGCACAGAGGACTGGGCCAAACAGCACACAGCACAGAGGACTGGGCCACAGGACCACAGGAACGGACTGCGCACAGGACAGAGGACTGCCAGCACAACAGGACAGAGGAACAGGGCCACAAGGACAAGGACTGCAGCACAGGACAGAGGACTGCAGGGGCACAGGACAGAGGACTGGGCACAGGACAGAGGACTGGGGCACAGGACAGAGGACTGGGGCACAGGACAGAGGACTGGGGCACAGGTCAGAGGACTGGCACAGCACAGAGGACTGCACACAAGACTGACCCTACTAAGATGGGCACAGCACAGAGACTGGGCACAGCACAGAGGACTGGCCACAGCACAGAGGACTGGGCCACAGCACTCTCACCACGACCCCAGATCGCCGTACAGAGGCTGACAGAGGACTGCACACAAAGAGATCAGCAGACTGCTGAGCACCCACCGAGGCACAAGAGGACTGGTGCACAGCAGCAGCACAGAGGCTTGCTCTCACATAGACAGAGGACGGGCCAAAAGTACACAGACTGCGCACAGGACAGAGGACTGGGCCACAGCACACCGAGGACTGAGACAGACATGACAGAGGACTGGACAAACAGGATGGACTGAGGCACAGGACAGAGGATGCTGCACAGACTAAGGTGGCAAGAAGAGGTTCACTGCGATTCTGCACAGTCACGAGAAGCAGACTGCCTTCATATACACCATATAAATCCCACAACAACAGCATTTTTCTGGAAGAGGACTGTACTATTCTGCGCCTATTTCTACGGCCATCTCTTCACTTAACCGCAGTTCCCGTGCATGATAGCATCGGCCTTTTTACTAGTATTCACATAAATTGCCCACTTCTATGCCCCACAATCTATTTGACCCTTAAGTCTGAGCAGTTTGGTTGCTTCTTTTTCACTTATAAACAAACTTGGGGTAATATATTATCCAAACCTTTCACCCTTTTTGCCACAGCACACCAACCCTGAGACAACATTTTTCTCAGAGATGGATCCTGGTACAAAACTGGTATGTTTTTTCTTCAGCAATGCTACAATGTTCTCAAAGACTAGACTATATGGGGTGGAAAATGTGGGCAAGTTCTCTCCCTCTCTTTTTCTCCCATCACCGAGAAGCAACTTATCTCTGTTCTTTTCTTCCACTATACTGCATGCCCTATCCAAACACCAGTTTTTTTAGCCTTTGTTTTTTAGATGCCTTTTTATGTTGTCCCTCTCAATTTTGTAATCAGAGTTACCAGTGCAATTATGTTTAGCCTGAATTAGTTCACCTATGGGCAAATTACGCATCACATGATGAGGATGCCAACTGTCAGCCCACAATGTTGAGTTGCCACTGAGAGTTTTTCTGTACAGTTTCTTTCTTATTTTTCCTGTGTTGGCATTACCCATGAGAACCAAGTCCAGAAAAGGAGTGATATTAGTGTGTATCTCCATGGTGAACCTCAGATTGAAATCATTGTTGTTAAAATAATCCAACAGGGAGAGGGAAGTAGGACCGGGAGACACATCAGATGACTGGGTCCAAATAATGACCAGGTCATCGATATATCTCCCATACCAACTCAGATTATCCAAGAAGGGATTTTTACTGTTGTACACAAATTCCCCCTCACATACTTCTGTATACAGATTCGACAGCCACACGATTGCAGGAAAAATTGATTGTCAAACTTAAAAAATTCCTGCTAAGATGTTCAACTGCCATCAAAAGAACTGTCTTGATATCCTGAGAAAAATAAGATGGTTTTTAAGAATCAAAGAAAAAGGCCTCCAATGCTTTCCTATGGGGTTTGCATGAGTAGAGAGATGTTACATGTGATCCAGATTGACTCGGATGTCCATTTCATTTTGTGTAGTTCTTGTAAAAGATGCTTAGTATCTTTTATATGGCTGACCATGCCCCTCACCAAGCCCTTGTTTTCCAATTATTGTTCTCAATATCTGAACTCCCTCCTTGTCTCACCCAGTTTTTTTTCATAAAAAGCTTTTCAACATTTCAATGAGGTTTGTCCTCCCTTTTATTTTTTCTTTTCCTCTGGGAATACATGTGTATATGACACCTCATATATAAGTCCTTTTTCCTAATCATTGCTCCTAATATCTGGACTTCCTCTGTGTGTCAGCTTCTTTTTCCATAAAAATCTTTCAAAAATTCTCTAAGGTTGTCTTCCTTTTGATTTTTTTTCCTTTGGGAATAAATATATTTATGTATGAAACGTCATATAAAAGTACTTGTTTCTTGATCATTGTTTTCAATATCTGGACTACCTCCATGTATCACTTTCTTTTCCAATGAAAAACCTTTCACAATTTCTTCAAGTTTTGCCTTCTGATTTATTTTTATGGGAAATATATTTAATATGAATATGCAATATATAGTATTAATGAGAGGAAATATCATACCAGCCAAGGAATATATAGAAGCAAAAATTTAAATATCTGCTTTTTTTGTTCATTCATCTAGTTGTGTATATGTACACCCTTCATGTGCAATAACTGAACTGTATAAACAATATGTTTATGAAGAATGAGAATTTCTTATAGCAGTGTTCAGAAGGAAAGAATGACCTCTTTAGTTTCATTTTCTGTGCATCTGTGAGAATGTCTCAACAAGGTTCTATCTAATGTCTACTCCTGTAAGGAAGGGGTTAACTGTTCACCTAATGGTAATGAAAGTTAACTCAATGTATGTGGGCTTCTTTATAAAAAAAGACTGTTTTTATATTTTTGTATATACTGATGAGTAACTTGTTTTCGAAATGTGCACGGTCAGACCCTTTGGGGTCAGGATGCTTATGCTTTAATATAAATGAATAATGGAATCCTAAAACTTTATGGACATGTGGCATGGGTGTATTTTTATCTTGAATTGAATGAGTGGAAGTCGGTCTCTTTGTCCAGGTGCCTGAGAATCCGAGAATCCGAGGGTGTGTTAAGGTCAGTGGCACAACCTTCCCCTCCCCTTCCTTTACATGCACCTTTCCTTGCCTCGGCAGTTGGCAATCTTCAAATAGACGTAATATCAGTCCAGCTCAATGTGCACCTTAAGTAACACTAAAGGCAACTGGATAGAACAGATGTAGTGGAAAAAGGTATAAAATATGGACACAAAATGAATTGACTTTAGAAAATAAAGAGATTAATCTAATTAGTTCACCTGATAAAGGTCTTTGATAATGTAATAACAACCCTAGAACCAACAGTTCTACTGGTCCATGCTTCTTCAAATGCTTGAAATCATATTGAATGTATCTAATTTCAAGATATACTGTAAAGGCTCATGAGAGGAAAAGTGTAGCCATTAGTGCTTAGCGAACGTGCTTGTCACTGCTCAAAAATTGCTCGAGCATCAGGATGCTTGAGGACTTAGTCGAGCATCATGGGTGCTTGGATGTGTCATTCGTGAATGACCTGACAAAACGACCTGGCTCCCTTCAGTGAACAATAGGAGCCAGCACTCCAGTGAGAGCCATTTGTAGTCTCTGAATGGCTCTCACTTTGGGTAAGCGCAACGTGCCCAAATACTGTCATTAAAAAATAAAAATAAAACTCCCCTAGAAATGCTTTATGTTCAGCTGGTTGTATGTGGGTGGAGATCTGAACTGCCCATCATTAATTGATTTCCATTATACTCTGTACTCGAATCAAGTCTGTCAGTGCATCTGACTTGCTCGACTTGATTTCCAAACACTCAAGCACCATTAGTGCTTGCTCATCATCAGTAGCCATCCAATGTATACAGACCAGAACTTGGTCTGCTTATCGAAACACTAGTTGGTATGATTTCTATGGTATGCCATTTGCTCTGCCTTGTTTAAGCTTTTTTTCTTCTTATCTGTTTTATGTGTTGAAACATTAAAAACAGTGCATCCCATCAGCACAGTTACAGAGAGAAACTGTGCATGAGCAAAAATAATGTAGAGAAGACAAAAGATACAAAATATGTTGGTTAGATAACATTTCTAAATGTATCAAATTGAATTATACATCTACAATCTCCTTAAAATGTAAGAAATTAGATCATCATAAAAATGATGTGCATCACATCATGGTTGTAGAGAAGAGACTAAAATTTACTCCGCTTCTCCCTCCCCTCTCACATCATAAGGCTCATGCTAAGACTGGGATTCCATGACCCCAGATTCTCTCATGTGAGAGAATCAGGTCATTTATGCAAATAACACTGATCAAACTATGATCAGAGTTTCATCCGATTGTCAGGTTAGTGTGATCTGATTTTTTCGCATCATTGAATTGTAGCATAAGTGAGAGGAAGATGGAGAACAAGATTTTTCCATCTTCTCCATTATGTGGGTTTGCAGAAATCAGACTGCACTTGGATATCATCCAACTGCAGTGTGATGATTTCCACACACAGATATACTGGGATGGGTGTGCACCATCCAATTTAAATGGATTCTGTCAGGTCAAAAATCATATGTAACTGATATCATTTTCTAATTATTCCTCTAAGCTCTCTCTTTTCATGTATTTCTATTATTTATGCTTCCCTCCAATCCTGTGTAAACTTCAAAATAAAAGATACATTCCTTCTGTCAATCACAGTAAGTTCTCTGCTGCCCACTCCCCAATGAATGAATATTCATGTATTACTACACTGCCCTGCCCTCATGCATTTTATGTTGTGTGACTCATTGCTGACAGATGACAAAGGAGGGGGGAGGAGGTGTTTGTTCTTAGCAGAGTAGATCTGAGTTCTTCATTGTGTGTATCTGAGGCATGTGTGTAGTCTGTGCAGTCTGAGATATTTCTATATAATTATAAGAAAATATGTAAAAATATAAAAGGGTGGGGGACAAGAGGCACAATAGTGCCCTATCACTGGTGACACTACAGGATGTCAAGGTGGTGCTGTGGAACCACTCACCTGATATAGTTGTGAAATTCTGACTCATTGGTGAGTTTTTTGAGCTTGGAGCAGCGCGGACCGTGACACACCTTTATTCCCATCATCATTCTATAAGAAAATATGATGATTTAATAGAAATCTCTTACAGACACCACATAGTGCTGGACAAAACACCTCCTCAGCACAGAGCAAAGAGGGGAGTGACAGAACACCAACTTAGATAGGCGTGGATATTTAAATAACACTACTGTGAAAGTAATGTAGCTGGACTAATGCACCAGCTGCCTGCAGGGAGTGAAAATGCTTCTAGCAAGAAAACTACAAAGGGTACAATAATGATTTTACATGTGTTTAAAAGGTATTTTCAAGAACTTTTAAAAGGCAATATTAGTATCATACTGAAAAATGACCTGACAGAGTCCCTTTAAGCTATTTGCAGTGTGCTGTCCATTTTTGCTAATGTTGATTCAGCATGAGAAAAACACGCTGTTTAGCACTGCCCCATAGTATAACATTGAACCGAGGGCATCCTGACAAAACAATTGGATAGCACTTGCCCGTGTTATACACTCATGCGGGGAAGCCCTAAGAAGTAGAGATATTACGGCAACTTCCTCAGCTTTATGTTATTGTTTCTACTAAGAAATATTTTCGGGAGTAAAGAGATTTTTGAATACTTAGAGCGAGACTGTAGGCAGAAAAAGGAAAACAACGCAAGGAAAGAGCCACTTCTTATAATATGTTAACTTACATTGCTTCATATATTGAAATGAGCTCCCAAATACATTATAATGATAAATTAGACAAAATGTTTGTAAAGTGCTGTCATTCCAAATTCAAAATCCTCTTCCACCCCAGTGTTTAGTTTGTTGATGCTCACGACCTTAACAGATTGTTGTGACATGCTTATCTTTGCACAAAATAAGACCCTTAATAGATGAGCTGGTCAAGCTAATAGGGGATTTGCATCAATTTTACAAACAGACCACCAGCAGGAACAATGCTCTGAGCAATCAGAATCTTCCTTCTTTTCTTTAGCTCTTCATTTGAAAGTGTTCCAGCTCATTTTACACACTTCTCTATCTATAGGAGTCACAATTACATTGATACTATTCCAAATAATATTTTTTCAGTGCATGGGAAGCTGCCAAACTTCCAAAAACATTCTGTTCCCTTTCCAACATTCCTTTAATTAGAAGCTGAGAGCCTACTTAAAAAATGTCCTTTGTGTTTAACTTTATGTTCTCCTGAAAAAGAGCTGCAGGCAAGTAAAGTACGACGGTGCAATTATTACCTTAGAGGAGGTGTATTGCTTACACATTTCTATAAAATAACATTTAGACTGATTCATTTTATATTCTCTCCATAAATTCTATTACCGTTATGGAGTTCTAATTAGCAACAATACACAAAAATAGAATGCCTGGAAGCTAATGGCTATTTACGGAGAGTTATCATTAAGTTCTTCAGCAGAATTGGAGAGGAATTACTAATAAAATCATTTTAGCCATTAACGTTAACATTTCCATAATTTTCATATACAGTGTGTGAAATAAATATGTAATATGTCACCAAATTTCTAAGTAAATATATTTCTAAAGGTACTATTGACATGAATTTCTACACAGATGTCGGTAACAACCCATCCAGTCCACAAAGAAAAATAAATCAAATCATACATGTCTATAAATTTAGTAATGTGTAACAATTAAAAATATATAAGGGGAGGGGGAGCGCACAATCGAGCAATAAATGTGGATACAAGGGGTTAATATAGCAGTAATCCACTCACCTACTCAGGTTGTGAAGGGTTCACAACCAACCTTGTAAACGTAAAGGGTCGCTGCAGATCCCGTCCAGGAAAAGAAAGGAAGGTTTTTGCGTTACCGGGATTCCTCCGCACTGACCTCAGGAGGCAATTTTGATTTTATTCTTTATTCGGCCACACACCAAACAAAAGGAAGCCGAAGAGTTTCGTAGCCATGTGGCCACTTCATCAGAACTAATGTCCTGATGAAGTGGCCACATGACTACGAAACGCGTCGGCTTCCTTTTATTTGGTGTGTGGACGAATAAAGAATAAAATCAAAATTGTCTCCTGAGGTCAGCGCGGAGGAATCCCGGTAACACAAAAACCTTCCTTAATAATTAAAAATAACACAGGTAAAAAGTATTGAACACATGAAGAAAAAGAGGTTCAAAAAGTCATGGAAAGTCATGAAACCAGCTGAAATCTATCACTAATTAGATAACAATCCTGCTGCTTAGTAACAAAAAATATCAACTGGGTCAACTGATGGACTATAGAAAGATTTCTCATTACCAAGATGCTACACAAGAAACATCTCATAATGGGTAAACACAGTGAGCTGTCTTAAGAGCTTTGCAACCTTATTGTTGCAAAACAAACTTATGGCATTGGTAAAGCTACTTTCACATTAGCGTTTGTGAACGCAGTGGATGATCTGCATGCGGAAACACATACCAAAATGCATCGTTAATTTTGTCAATGCAGCGGAGATTATCTGCATGTGTTTACAGAATTATTTTGCACAGGAATATATGCCCGGCAATAGAAAGGAGAGAGAGAGACTCTGCACAATCCAGAATGGAGAATGGGCTGGGAGATGCTGTACATTTCTTCATAAATAAAAAAAAAATTAAAATGCAGCATTGACTGCGGTGACCTGCAGATGGCACTGCATCTCCATTTACTTGCATGCATTGTTTGTGTGCTTCAGGATGCTTGCATACAAAGTAAGCATCCTCAGATGCATAAAAATGCAACATGTTGTGTTCAGAGGGTGCCGAGAATAAATGCAACTGAACACAATGCAGGCAAACACAGCAAACCGCGGGGACCATGCGACCCCATGTTAAACATAGGGATGCAGTACGCATGCATTTGGCTGCGTTCGCATATGCTGCGTCGAACCGGCCTTACAGAAGAATTTGTACTGTACTGAATGTTCCAGTGAGCACTGTTAGGGCCATAATCTGGAAGAGGAAAGAACATAATTTCACCACAAACTGGCCACAACCAGGTGCTCAGCGCAAAATTTCATACAAAGGATTGAAAATAATTATCAGAAAAGATGACCAAGAACAACTTGTGGAGAGCTACATAAACGCCTAGAATCAGTAGGTACAATTGTTTCAAAGAAAACAATAAGTAATGCACTGAACCTCCATGGACTGTATGCACGCTCACCAAACAAAACTCCATTGTTGAATAAAAAGCATGCTCAAGAATAAAATGTATTTAAAGTTTGCTCAAAAACAATTAGACAATCTTGTGAAATACTCGGAGAATATAGTCTTGTCACATGAGACCAAATTTGAACTCATTGGATGCCATAATACACACCATGTTTGGAGGCTAGACGGCACTGCATATCACCCCAAAAACACCATACCAACAGTGAAGTTTGGAGGTAGGAACCTCTTACTCTGGGACTGTTTTTCAGCATACGGCACTGCCTTCATATCATTGAAGGAAGGATGAATGGATAAATGTGCCGAGACATTCTTGTTAAAAATCTGCTGCCATCTAACAGAATGATGAAGATGAAATGAGGGACATTTCAGTAAGACAATGATCCCAATCACACAATCAAAGAAAAAGATAAAAATCAAAGCTGCTAAAATGGCTTAGCCAATCACCTGCCGTGAATCTAATAGAAAATTTATTGAAGCAACTCAAGTTCAGAGTTCATAAAAGGAACCCACAGAACCATCAGAATTTGAAGAGTGTATGGAAGAGATTAACCTGTACTTGAATGATAAGAAGAAGAATTTTTGCAATATTTGGAAAAAAAGTAACTTTTTTTGCTTACAAATTAGCAAAAAATACTAATAAAGGGGAAAAAAACCTTTTTTACTTTGCTCAAAGTTCCTACAACACAATTTTGATGAATTTGGCACAATAAACACCCGCAAATACCATGAGACAAAAAAAGCATTGAAAAGATTTGCAGCATTCACATTGGTAGTCCATGGACGCCAATCCAAAGGCCTGTAAACCTCCTCCTACCGGTCAGCTTCCCCGATGCCTCTTCTAATTAGTAGGACCAGTAGGACATCATCATAGCAGGCCTACTTATCAGCAGAGACACTATCCTATGCTATATAAATGATATGCCCTCTGGATTGTCGAGATCCAACACAACGCAAAAGTTAGCTGTTTAGCTTTACCTTCAACTTCTTTTTTGTTGTCGGTTTATGCCCTATGTGCATCGGTATTCTTTATTTCTCTTGTAAACTAGTAGCGACCTACAGTCAAATGAAAAAGTTTGGGCACCCCTCTCAATCTTACAAATTTTTTTTTATTAAAATTGTTTTTTTGCAACAGCTATTTCAGTGTGATATATGCAGTAACTGATGGACACATTAATATTTCAGGTTTGAAATGAGGTTTATTGTACTAACCAAAAATGTGAAATATGCATTATTTCAAAATTTGACAGGTGCCAAAGTATGGGCACCCTTCTGATTTTCATGATTTGAATACTCCTAACTACTTTTTACTGACTTACTGAAGCACTAAATTGGTTTGGTAACCTCATTGAGCTTTGTACTTCATAGCCCGGTGTATCCGATCATGAGAAAAGCTATTTCAGGTGTCCACTTGCAAGTTGTTCTCCTAGTTGCATCTTCTCTGAGGAGTGGCATCATGGGCTCCTCAAAACAGCTCTCAAATGATCTGAAAAAAAAGATTGTTCAACATAGGCGAAGGATACAAAAAGTTGTATCAGAGATTTAACCTGTCAGTTTCCACTGTGAGGAACATAGTAAGGAAATGGAAGACCACAGGGACAGTTCTTATAAAGGCCAGAAATGGAAGGCCAACAAAAATATCAGAAAGGCAGAGAAGAAGAATGGTGAAAACAGTCAAAAACAATCCACAGACCACCTCCAAAGACCTGCAGCATCATCTTGCAGCAGATGGTGTCACTGTGCATCGGTCAACAATACAGCGCACACTGCACAAGGAGAAGCTGTATGGGAGAGTGATGCGAAAGAAGCCGTTTCTTCATGCACACCACAAACAGAGTCGCCTGAGGTATGCAAAAGGACATTTGGACAAGCCAGTTTCATTTTGGAAGAAGGTCCTCTGGACTGATGAAACAAAGTTTGAGTTGTTTGGTCATACAACAAGGCGTTATGCATGGCGCCACAAAAACACAACATTCCAAGAAAAACACTTGCTACCCACTGTCAAATTTGGGGGAGGGTCCATCATGCTTTGGGGCTGTGTGGCCAATAACGGCACCGGGAATCTTGTTAAAGTTGAGGGTCGCATGGATTCCACTCAGTATCAGCAGATTCTTGAGAATAATGTTCATGAATCAGTGTCAAAGTTGAAGTTACGTCGGGGATGGATCTTTCAGCAAGACAATGATCCAAAACACCGCTCCAAATCTACTCAGACATTCATGCAGAGGAACAATTACAATGTTCTGGAATGGTCATCCCAGTCCCCAGACCTGAATATCATTGATCATCTGTGGGATGTTTTGAAGCGAGCTGTCCATGCTCGGCGACCATCAAACTTAACTGAACTGGAATTGTTTTGTAAAGAGGAATGGTCAAAAATACCTTCATCCAGGATCCAGGAACTCATTAACAGCTACAGGAAGCGACTAGAGGCTGTTATTTTTGCAAAAGGTGGATCTTCTAAATATTAATGTCACTTTTCTGTTGAGGTGCCCATACTTTTGCACCTGTTAAATTTTGAAATAATGCATATTTCACATTTTTGGTTAGTGCAATAAACCTCATTTCAATCCTGAAATATTACTGTGTCCATCAGTTATTACATATGTCACACTGAAATAGCTGTTGCAAAAACCCAAATTTAAAAAAGAAATAAATAAGTAAGATTAAGAGGGGTGCCCAAACTTTTTCATATGACTGAATGTATTTCCACACTGGAGACTACCATGATATTCAATATGGAAATTTGTTCCTAGCATAGTAAATAACATTTACCGTATGAGCATGTCGCTCATTTATTTTGGGGGGACCAAAGGTGATTAATTGCATGATAGATTCTAAACTGAATCTGTAATGTTGAAATCAATAATATTGCACAAATTGAAGAGTTTTAATTAACCTTAATTCATCTTTCACACAAAACTAGTAGGAAAGCATAGTCCTGCCGCCCTCATCCCTTACAACAAATTCTAACGTTGGTCTAATATGTCCAGGAACTGTTCCTAATCTTATGCTATATCTTATCATTCATTGCTTTTTGTGAATCATTCCTATTATGTCATCTATAATTTTTGATTAATATTTTTAGAGTGGATGGGACGGTTACTCCATATGAATTTTCTGCCAGCATTAAAGATGCTAGAGAATCCTTTCCCTCATTTCACAGCATACATTTCTCCTGCTGTCATCAAATAGTTTGGATGGCCTTACAAATTAAAGCCTGCATACAGCTTGACAAACTGGAGAAGATGAGCAGGGAAACAAAGACTCATCATGTAATCTGCAATAGCGTCTGATACTAGCGATGGATTACACTTGACAACAGGCAGTTGGGGGGAGACATCTAGTAACCTTCATGGCCACTTTACACGCGGCAACAGGAAGATAGAAAACGGCAGGTGGCGGAGACAATTGTACCTTTTACCTTCAAAACACCTTGCAGATACCTGAATTACACGCATCCACTTCAAGGTGTTTCGAAGGTAAAAGGTACAATTGTCTCCGACACCTGCCGTTTTCTATCTTCCTGTTGGCGCGTGTAAAATGGCCATCGCTGATTTTTCACAGGTAAAATGTCACTTTGAAAGCATATTTTCTGTTTAGTGCACTACTTATCAAAGAAGGTCAAGTTTCTGAAAGTGCAGTGACTGGTTAATCTTGATGAAATGCCAAAAATAACAATAATATGAATAATCTAGCTATTCAATTTTAGCCATAAATATCTGAATTTTTAACGACATATAAACAAGAGATATCTTTGCTGAAAAGGTAATAAAGAAGGAATTTGATTTTGGCAATTTTTCTGCCTGTTTAAATAAGATTGGCAACTGATCAAAAGAAAGCTGTTTACTCAGCCGTTGTTGGAAACTCCAAAGAGACTCAAAAGAAGCCATTCTTACATGATTTACATGTTACTGCTAAATGTTATTTTGCAGTTTAAGTTTACAGCTTGTGACATATGTCCTACTGCCAGATGTCACCACTAATATGCCAGCTTAAGAAAATATTCTGTTGTTAATGCTCATGATCCAATATTTCAGACCCTTAAAGTTACTCCCAATCAAAGTATACCCAGAGATTTATAGACAATGTCTCATATCTCTATTATCCGACTGGCACTGGATTACGTTTTATCATGAATATTCATTCATTGTATCACTAATTGAACCCAAGGAAAGCCTAACGTTTTGGCAGGAGATGTAAGGAGTTCCCTAGGATAAATATGGGTAATATTAGAATGAGCTCAGTGTGTCACACATGTCATCTTGGTAGTTGTGCCCAATAGGTAGATCCATTACAAGTACAAGCCCAATATCTACAATGTTTCTATCACTCTATTCAATACCAACATTCTCCCTGAGTCCTCCATCCCTTCACATAATTAATTTCTTGGTAAGAAACAACTGGAAATGTATAACTTTTTCAGCACTACTACCTATGGTTTTATGAGCACAAGTGAGATGACAGTCATCTCACAGGATCACTGTGAGGACTGAGGCTGGTTTCACATTACGGATTTTGCAAATCCGATGCTGTCCGATAAAAATCGGACAGCATCGGACCGATTTTGGCCTCCATGCAGCCCTATGGGCATCGGACCTAATCGGATGTGCACTAAATGGCATTCAATTTGGTCCGATCCGATTCTGTCCGATTTTTTTCAGTGCAAAAATCGGAGCATGCTCCGATTTTTGCACCGAAAATAAAATCGGACAAAATCGGATCGGTCCAAATCGGATGCCATTTAGTGCACATCCGATTCGGTCCGATCAATTTAGCATGGGGCCCTATGGAGCAGGGTCCGAGGAAACATCTGATGTCTCCTCGGACCCGATTTTACTGTACTGAGCATGCTCAGTACAGTAAAACTGCTCCAAACTGGAAGGCAGAGGTTAAAAAATAAAAAAGTATATGCTCACCTATCCCCGAGGCCCCCGCCGTCTCCTGCCGTCTCCTGCCGGCTCCCGGTGTCCTCGCGCTGTCTGCAGAGGTCTTCTACTGCAGTACAGGACCTGCCATGATGTCACAGTCACGTGACTGTGACATCACGGCAGGTCCTGTACTGCAGTAGAAGACCTCTGCAGGCAGCGCGAGGACACCGGGGGCCAGCGGGAGACGGCGGGGGCCTCGGGGATAGGTGAGCATATACTTTTTTTTTTCAGCCCGGAGGCTACGATTTTATGCCGGAATCGGATGCCTATTTGGCATCCGATTCCCGGCATCAGAAGGGAGCCGATGCTGTCCGATTTATATCGGACAGCATCAGCTCCCTAAAAATCGTAGTCTGAAAGTACTGAGATCACAGGATATGAATACATAAAATAATGATGACATTAGTGAGATGCTGAGATGGATTCTCTAAGCAGTAGATCAGGTTGAACAACATGTGGTACCACATATTGGACTTGCCAGATGCCATGTGGATCAATCATAAGTAAGGCTGCAGGTTATGCAGACTGACAGGTAGAAAAGTGGAGCAGGAAATACCAGAGGACATAAATGTAGGAGTGTAGATGTGGCCCCCCTATGGCAAGGCGCTACAGGGAGGTACTGCACCCCAAACAGAGGGTTTATTGCCTCCTCCATAGCCGTGGATATGGAGGACCCTACAGAGTCTGTACCCCAACACCCATACAGTAGGCCACCTTGGTACAGGGGACCGTATATTCATTAGGTCCCAGGGGGTGGAGCCTAGAGAGCAGGAGACATGGAGTGACAGTTAGGAAACTAGTCAGTCAGATGGTGTTAGGAAGAGAGAGAGGACGGACACAGGGGACCCTGCGGCCGTGACAGGAGGGCACTTCTGAGGAGAGAGGGGCCACTCCAGGACTGGTCAGTGCCAGCTGGAGACCAATGGTCGTCACCGGAACACCGGAGCCAAGGCGGTTAGTCACGGTTTATCCCTGACCGCAGACCGGCAGGCTGTGGGCCTTATAAATAGGAGCCGCAGCACCATAGGACTATGTCGAGCCCACTGAGACGAGGGTACTTGGTACCGGACCGGGTCTCTACTGGGGAAGTCACGGGTGGTCCTGGTCTGGACCGTGTCCCGGGCCCTGGCAATTAAAGGGGAATATTTACAGGGGATGTCACTCATGACGCCACCCACTTGATGCGGCCAGTGATGGGGGCCGCCGCTGCTGCAGAACCTCCGGGGGTGATGTCATGGCAGCGGAGATGGTATAGTTCCAGTGGGAAGAACTGTATTCCCCCGGGGCAGTAATGGTTAAGTCTATGGTGAAGTTGTAGCACACTTACTTGCAGACGCTGCAGGGATCTCTCCTCAGCGTTGGGGCTGACAGGCTGGAGCTGTGGCTCTGCAGGTGGAGGTCTTTCCGATGCAATCCTGTTAGGAGAGAATCGCTTTCATGCAGAGACACAAGGGAAGCTGTTCCAGGGTTTTCCAAAGCTTTATTCCAAGTTCTTTCAGTTACTTTACAAGTCAATTGCAGTTCTTACAAGTTACAGTACACGGGCACATTCTCCTCTCCGGGTTCCCTTTGCTCTGCAGCCAGGCCTCTCTCTCTGTGACCCCTCACACAGTCTGCAATGTCCTTCCCGGGCTGTTACGTTCTCCTTACTTCGTGTTGTGCGACACTGGACAGTATGGCGGTGACTCGGGCTTCTGTGAGTCCTAGTGTGTCACTTAGCTGCCTGTCCTTTAGGGTAGGGATCTCAATCTGAAACTCAGACCCCTCGTCGTGTTGTTTGGGGATGCCGGGTAGACTACGGTCCCCTCTAGAGCCGACACTCTACTTCAGCCCAGCCTCCAGCAGTCCTCAAGTCTGAGGCTCTACCAGGCTCCTTTCTCTCTGTTCCTCTCGGGATATAGGAGGGCTACTCCGCCTGCAGTCAGTAGCTTCAGCTGCATTCTTAGGGCCCGGGTTACACCATCCCTTCTCAGTCCTCTCACACTCCTGGTGGTATCAGCTTCGGATGGGCTTTCTCCTCCTCTGGCTCGCACTGGCTCAGTACAGATTATGCGCTCCTAGGCCTTACTCTCACAGGACGTGTGAGCTTCAGTCTTTGCTTCTCAGCCTACCTCGGCCTACTGAGCTCCTTCACTCCTCCCCCTTCCTATATACTGTCAAGTCACCTGACTACGTGTTTGCCCAACCCACTCCTCTGATCCACCACCCCTCAATCTCATAGAGTTCTAATCTCAGGGCTGGATGTTACCTCCTCTTACACGTGGGTATGTGGGGCTGTGAGGGTGTTGGTGTGCAACAAGTGCCCTACCTGCCTGGCTGCAGTTCCCTTTGTGGCCTCCTGGACGCAAGGGCGCCACAACTAAATCCCCACCTCTGTCTCAAATTGGGTCCAAGACACTAACAAGGGAGGGGCTAAATACTAGTGGTGGGAGGATTGGCTTCTTATCGCTCCCGTCCGTACTGGAAAGGGGTCAGAAGTACCTTTTAGTAACAGACCTGGGGACCAGCGAATGAGCTCTTTAGTGTGCTTGACAGGAGAGCTACAGCAAAACACAAACACAGAAAGCCATTAGGCCACATGCACACGCTGAGTATTTGATGAGTTTTTTACCTCAGGATTTGTAGACAAAACCAGGAGTGGAACAATCAGAGGAAAAGTCTAATAGAAACACCTGCACCACTTCTGTATTTAATTATCCCCTGCTGGTTTTGGCTGCAAATCCTGAGGTAAAAAACTCATCAAATACTGAACATGTGCACGTGGCCTTAGAAGAACACCTCTGAAAGACTCTGTAAAAAGCCTCCTGAATCTATGGCTACCAACCCCGTTAAACCAGACTGAACTGTGTACCTTAACATCTGCCCGATACCAGTAAAGAACTGTTTGAGCTAATCTGGACTTTGTCTTAGTTATTCGTCGCCAGGAGAGATCTTTACAGCATCACAGATGTGAGGACTACGACTCCCCTCATCCACCCCGCTGCCCTGAGATAAAGCTCCACCTGTGGGGAGCTGTACTACCAAAGCTGCATTCCCATCACCTCAGCAGCCAGCCGCAGTGCTGGTAACCCTATTACCAGGTACCACAGGTGGCGTCACGTTACAATTCCCCCATCATCATCACCCCCACCTCGCCACTGAGGGTCCAGGGCACTGAACCGGGAACCAACCAGCCGTGATCCACACTGCTGGCAAACGTCCCCCTGTAATGGCACATGTCCCCCACTGCTGGCACACATCCCCCTGTAATGGCACACGTCCCCCACTGCTGGCACATGTCCCCCTGTAATGGCACACGTCCCCCACTGCTGGCACACGTCCCCCACTGCTGGCACACATCCCCTGTAATGGCACACATCCCCCACTGCTGCCACACATCCCCTTGTAATGGCACACGTCCCCCACTGCTGGCACACATCCCCCTGTAAAGGCACACCCCCCACTGCTGGCACATGTGCCCCTGTAATGGCAGATGTCCCCCTGTAATTACACATGTCCCCCTGTAATGGCACATATCCCCCACTGTTGGCACACGTCCCCCTGTAATGGCACATGTCCCGCTGTAATGGCACACGTCCCCTACTGCTGGCACAAGGTTCCCCACTGCTGGCACACATCCTCCACTGCTGGCACACGTCCCCCTGTAATGGCACGCGTCCCGCTGTAATAGCACACGTCCTCCACTTCTGGCACACGTCCCCCACTGCTGGCACATGTCCTTCACTGCTGGCACACGTCCCCCACTGCTGGCACACGTCTCCCTGTAATGGCACACGTCCACGACTGCTGGCACATGTCCCCCACTGCTGGCACACATCCCCCTGTAATGGCACATGTCCCCCTGGGCTGAATATAGCCCCACTGATGGCACATGCCCCCCCCCATGTTTGATATGGCCCCCCATGCTGCTGCCATAATAAAATAACAAAACTGATGCTCACCCTTTCCAGCGATGTCCCGGGTGTCTCCCTCCACGCACTTCCTGCTTCTGGCACACGTCCCCCTGTGATGGCACAAGTCCCCCTGTGATGGCACACGGTGCCTACTGCTGGCACACGTCCCCCTGTAATGGCACATGTCCCCCACTGCTGGCACACGTTCCTTTATAATGGTACACGTCTCCCACTGCTGGCACACGTCCCCCACTGCTGGCACACGTCCCCCTGTAATGGCACACGTCCCCCTGTAATGGCAAACGTCCCCTGTAATGGCACACATCCCCCACTGCTGGCACACGTCCCCTGTAATGGTACACGTCCCCCACTGCTGGCACATGTCCCCTTGTAATGGCAGACGTCCCCCACTGCTGGCACACATCCCCCTGTAATGGCACACGTCCCACACTGCTGGCACACGTCCTCCACTGCTGGCACACGTCCCCCACTGCTGGCGCATGTCCCCCTGTAATGGCACACGTCCACCTGTAATGGCACACGTCCCCCACTGCTGGCACATGTCCCCCCCTGCTGGCACACATCCTCCTGTAATGGCACACATCCCCCTGGGCTGAATATGGCCCCCACTGATGGCACATGCCCCCCCATGTTTGATATGACCCCCCATGCTGCTGCCATAATAAAATAACAAAATCGATACTCACCCTTTCCAGCGATGTCCCAGGTGTCTCCCTCCATGCCGCTGCACCCGCACTTCCTGCTTCTGTGAAACCGATCAAGTGATCGGGTGCGCAGAGATGATGTCACTCTGCTGAGCCGATCACATGACCGGCTTCACAGAAGTAGAAAGTGCGGGCGCAGCGGCATGGAGGGAGACACCCGGGACATCGCTGGAAAGGGTTAGTATCGGTTTTGTTATTTTATTATGGCAGCAGCATGGGGGGGCCATATCAAACATGGGGGGGCATGTGCCATCAGTGAGGGGGCACAGGCAATGTAATATGCGCTGCGCCCTCAGTCTCATCACTGTGGCGCAATTTCAGCAGCGGGTGCAGTGCATATTAAATGAGCGAGAGCACGTGACCTCCCGCTGCCTCCTGCAGCCCCCAGCCAGCACTCCCCTGCCCCCGGACACCTCTAGAGCCTCTAGAGCTGCCCCCACCATCTCCTGCACTATATAAACCGAATATTCGGATTATAAGGCGCACCCCCCACTTTCCCCCAAAGTTTGGGGAAACAAAAGTGCGTCGCAGGCTGCGTTCACACATTTGCGTATTTTATCGCGTTTTTTTACGCGCGTCTTTTCAAGGGAAAAAGCGCGCGTAAAAAAAGCGCGAGAGAACAACTCAAGTTCAACTTCAGTTGCGTTTTTTTACGCGCGTATTTCCAGTGCTTATAATGGGGCCCATGGAAAATACGCGCGTAAAAAACTGCAAAGAATTGACATGTTCATTCTTTTTACACGCGCGTTTTTTGCTCCAAAAACGCTGCGTAAAATAACGCAATGTCTGAAAGATCGGGATTTATCCGCGCTCGACCACAAGGAGATCCTGGATAGGAAAGACACACTTTATTCACACAAGGAATACACCAATTGTTGACGCGTTTCGTGGCCTCCTGGCCACTTCTTCAGGGCATCCAAAAAATACGGTATATTTTTACCTGGATCCAACTGACACTTTGATGATGATAGACGCATTCGCCCATCCTTAGGAGTTCTGGCTGGCTGGTTCTGGATGCGCTTCACCGATTAGCTTACAACCAAGGACACTGCAAAAAATGAAAACGAAACAGAGAAAGTCAAAACCATCATTCTTATAGCACCTATGAGACCAAAAAAAATAATTGTTTGGGACATTGAACAGGATTATAGGGAACCTGTCAGCGAGTTTATGCCTCCCCTGCTATCACTGTCTGTTGCTGTAGCTTTATAATACCAGTCTAATCATCCCTGTCTGAGCTCATAGTGTAATGTGAAAAAAAAAAGCCTTTATACACCTACATTTCCTTATGTAATGAGGCAGTCAGTCCCCAGCTTGGAGGACAGGGACTGTTTGGCAGGTTAATAGTTAACATTTCAGCCTTGTGCTAGAACATTTTGGGAGACCTGATGTGATGTCACAACCATGTGACTACAATAGGCGGAGCTAAGTTCTCATAGAACATTGTACGTTTGCTAGCTTAGCTCCGCCCACTATGGTCACATGATCGTTACATCACACAGGTCCTTTAGCCATCCAAGTTAAAAGTGAGTTAACTATTATCCTGCCAGACAGTCCCCCTCCTCCAAGGTGGGGACTGAAATGTAAGTGTATAAATGCTTTTCTTTCACCTTTCACATTACACTATGAGCTCAGACAGGGATGATTAGAAAAGCATTATAAAGCTACAGGTACAGATAGTGATAGCTGGGGAGACATAAACCACCTGACATGATCCCTTTAAGTTGAAGGATCCTCTTATCCTTCCTCCAAACCACAATCTTGTGCATCATGGTCTGATCTATTATTAGCCCCCCCAGAATCTGTATCTGGCTGCTTGGTGTCTGAAGCCTTAATCCTGAAAGTTAGAAGTCTCTCAGACAGGGTCATACATACCCTTCAAAAGACCAGGAAGCAGATTACAAAAGCTAACTAATGTGGGAAAATATAGGGAAACCTTCATATTATGGTATGTACAGGTGTATCTGAATGAATTAGAATATCACCAAAAAGTTAATTTACTTCAGTAATTCAATACAAAAGTGAAACACATATATCTAGAGTCATTACAGAGTGATCTTTTTCAAGTGTTTATTTCTGTTAATGTTAATGATTATGGATTACAGACAATGAAAAACCCAAAAGTCATTATCTCAGAAAATTAAAGTAGGGAAGATGAAGGGTCAGAGAGATAAAATATGACCTAAATAGGTATCAGAGGCTTCACCGTGTGTGGTTGTGAGAGTCACAACCACTATAAAAGCATATCATGGCTGCTGCAGTCCCCAGCGTGGAGCATATAGAGTAGGGAGGATAAAGATTTTTAAAACTGTGCTGCCGTATTCCATGAGACATCAAAAGGTGAATAAAATATTGATTGGTCCTTAGGAAGGGGCCAGGGAGCCCTGAAATGCATTAACTAATAAATCAATATTATATTCACCTTTTGATGTCTCATGGAATACAGCAGCATGGATTTTAACCCTTCATCCTCTCAACTTTAATTTTCTGAAATAATGACCTTTGGGTTTTCCTTGACTGTAAGTCATAATCATCAACATTAACAGAAATAAACACTTGAAATAGATCACTCTGTTTGTAATGACTCTATATAAAGCATTGTTTCCGTTTTTGTATTGCATTACTGAAATAAATTAACTTTTTGATGATATTCTAATTCATTGAGATGCACCTGTATTTACTCATCTGGATCTGTTTTTTTCAGGACATAAGTAAGATACTGGACTTTTTACAAGATGGTCTGTCAAGGGGGTTAAAACCTAGTACCCTCAAAATCCTGGTGACAGCCTTAAGCTCATTTTTTCACTAAAATTAGGCAGATCATTGATGGATAAAAAGATTCATGACGGCAGCCTCTTGGGTGTACCTGAGGAAGTCCAACGTAATCCCATCTTGGGACCTAAATATTGTACTCTGACTATGCTTCCCTTCAAGCCAAAATCCTGAATTCATATTAACAGATTATTCTGGAAATCGACTTTCTTAATAGCCATAACAACCAGTAGGAGAGTCAGTGATCTCCATTCCCTCCATTCAGGGAACTGAGGATCCGAGAAGATAGGGTGGTGCTCCATCTTGACCCATTGTCCTTGCCCACAGTGGCAACAGAGTTCCATAAGTCCTTTAGACTGTGAGCCCATGTGGACAGGGTCCTCTGCCCTACTGTACCTGTACGATCTGATTGTCGTCATTTTATGTTCTTGTCCTCGTTTGCCCTTACACATGTAAAGCGCAATGGAATCTAATGGCGCTATATAAATAAATAATAATAATAATAAGTCTGAAGAAATAGTCCTCCCTTCCTTTAGTGGGGATGTCGGCGGCGACTGGCGGGTGCACTCATGTTTTTGGCGCCTCGCCAGCGTCGACGTCCCCCATTTACACGGGGCAACATCTCGAGCCCCGCGCCGGCAAGCTGTCAGGCTGCATCGCCGCCGGGGTTTCTCAAAACGCCAGTGGCGATGCAAGACAATGGGAGCCTATGGCTCCCATCGCCTGACAGGTCGCCGGCGGCCGGTTACATGGGGCGATGAGTGCACATCGCCCCAGATCAGCCGCCTGGTTTCAGAGCACTGCTCTGAAACCAGGCGACCTCCTGGCGGTGCCAACATCGCCCCTTTACATGAGGTGACGTAGGGGTGATGTCGCCGCCGATAGGCCACGCCCCTACGTTGCCGATGTAATCGGCAGCAATCTCGCTCCGTGTGACGGGCCCTTAAGAACCATGTCTGTCTTCTGGGCCAAAAAGGCTAGTGCCTCCATTGAGCAGATCTGTAGATCTGCCATCTGGTCCTCAGTTCATACCTTTTCAAATCACTATAGATTAGATTTGATGTCTAATAAAGATTTAGCTTTTGGAAAGAAAGTCTTTCAGGCAATCATCCCTCTCTGGCATTATTCTTTGGTATTCCTCCTGTAGTGCTGTTGTGGAAGGGTTAAAGAAAATAGAATTGAACTTACCGGTTATTTGGTTTCTAAGAACCCTCTACACAACAACATGGGTAGTTTCCCACCTGTTTTCTCTTTATGGTTATTTGATTCCTTAGTATTAAATATATGAAGCATTCATACCTTTGTGGTTCTTTAGAAAAACACTGAGGATAGATGGTGAAGAGGGTCTATTTAATGTCTTTGTGCCTTTGTGCCTCCTGTCCTTATTAGGATGGGGAGGAAACCTCCTGTGTTGTTGTCGTGGAGGGTTCTTAGAAACCAAATTATCGGTAAATCTAATTCTATATTTTATGTTTGGCTACTATCACACACTAAAAAAACGCTTTGTTTTTTTTTTTTACAAAAAAGGTTTTTGCATCTCCACATTTTGAGAGCTGTCATTTTTCTAAATCTCTACCAACTGAGCCATGTGAGGGCTTGAGATTGTACGAGATGAATTGACTTTTTTATTGGTACCATTTTCGGGTCCATAATATTTTTCTATCCTTATTTTTGGGAGGCAGAATGAACATGAAATAGCAATTCAGGAATTGTTTTGGGGATTTTTTTTACACATTTAACTGTGTGGTATAAGTGATAACGCAGATTAATTTGTCAGGTCAGTACATTTACAGTGATACCACATTTATATTATTTTATATGTTTTGCCACTTTTACACAATAAAGACAATTTTACAGAAAAATCACTATATTCAGAGAACTATAACTTTTTTCGCTGACGGAGCTGTATGGCAGCTAGTTTTTTTTGTAGCACAAGATAATGGTTTCAGCAATATCATTGTTATTTATGTACAACTTTTTGATCACATTTTATTCCACTCTTTATTCCACTTCCATCGTTTTTTGCCACATTTATTTATTTCCGAAACAAATATGTCTATTTATTGTTTGTTTTTACATAAATATACATGTTTATTGCCATTTTCTTTTTCATTTTTTGCTATTTATTTTGGTATTTGTTTAAATATTTTTAGAATTTTTTAACCTCTTTTTTTACTTAGTTCCCCTATGGAACATTACCTTTTATTAGTCTAATTGCTGGTATAATGCATTTACATGTACATGCATGGCAATGCATCACACCTGGCAGTGGGACACTGACAGAACATCTCTTAGTCCATGCTGCTGGCATGATCTAAAAGGCCACCATAGCCAGCAAATGCAGAGGTCATTATTTGACCTCATGTTGCTATGGTCCTGATCAGGTGGAAGAGGGACTACATTCCCTTTGCCTGCTTCTTAAATGCTGTGATCGCTATTAATCAAATAATTTAGGGGGTTAAAAAGCCGGGGGCTGTACAGATATCATCTCTGGCTATGATCACCGGAGCTCGGCTATCACATAAGCCAAGCTCCTGGCATTGACCACGCGGGGACAGCTCCTGTGCCCAGCATGATCACCATGACGTACCCATACATCATAGGTTAGGAACCCCTTCCAGGCCATGACGTATGAGTATGTCAAAGGTTGTCAAGCAGTTAAAATGGTTGTGTAAGATTAGAAAAGGGTTAAATGTTTTGCCATAGGCAGCGCCTCTCCTTTCCATGGACTTTTTCTAATATTGCAGTCTTTCAACTTCTGTATTGTCAAGTCACGTTCTCCTAGTAAGTTTTGTTTATTTTAGGAGTATTCTGTACATTATCGTGAAACCACTGATTTATCTGAATAAAAACTATTATATCTTCTGTGTGTAGCACATAAGTATATTTTAAAAGACTATAAAATACATTTTAAAACACCCAAAATATGATTGAAACTGCGGCAGGCTCTATCATAGTGGAAAAGACTATAATACATATGTAATAAGAGAGTGTAACAATCAGAGAGAGGAGGGATTAGAGGGTATGAGTAAAGTGTTATGTACGTCTTTCAGCCTATAATAACGGCATAAAAATTACACAGCATGACAACTCTTCATCTGCTGACAATTTTGAGTAGATGATTGATGTCTGGAATCTCATATGATAGTTCTAGGAAAGCTGATGGCACAGTTATTTGAAAGCCATAAGTCATATTTTTGTGCTTGAACCTTGGATTATTTTCAAGGCTGACATACAGTAACTGACACCTGCCTCCTTGTAAAACTATAAAACTTTTCAGAATGTTTCTATAGAATCAGTTATAAATTAATGTGGAAGCCTGTTTAGCAACACTTTGCCTGAAATGTTAGATAATAGCTTTATTTTCGATGATTTAATACTAATACTAGCTGTACTACCCGGCTGCGCCCAGGTTAATAAATAACTGCTAATAAATAGCTATAACAAAATAGAATTTGAATATGTCATATTAATGACCTGTAGGAAAATAGAAGCTGAGCTGTGATTGGTTGCTATAGGCAGCCTAATAAATCTCCAGCCAACAGTAAACCCTCCCCCGGCCGGGCAGTATATGTTACCTCACACATACACATAATGGACAGCTCATGTGACTGACATCTGCCTTAATTCCCTATATAGCACATGTGTTGTACATTGGCTGTTTTTAATCAGATGTATATTTTTGGAAATTAAAGATACCAGACGTATGAGGCGAGTTGTGTGAGGCGATTTGTGCACATCTGTGTCTGTCTGTCTGGTATGTGTGTCCCTGGAGTGTGTGTGTCCCTGGGGCGTGTGTTTGTCCCAGTGGTGTGTGTCCCTGTGGGGGGGTCCCTGTGGTGTGTGTCCTTTTGGGGTGAAGGGGTGTCCCTGTGGGGGGGAGGGGTGTCTCTGTGGTGTGTGTCCATACCTATAGGGTCTGTGTATTCCTGTGGGGTGTGTGTGTGTCTCTGTGTCCCTGTGGGGTGTGTATGTGTGTATGTCCCTGTGGTGTGTGTGTCCCTGTGGGGTGAATGCATGCGTCCCTATAGGTTGTGTATGTGTGTATGTCCCGGTGGTGGGGGTGTCTGTGTGGTGTGTGTCTCTGTGTTGTGTGTGTCTCTTTGTGGTGTGTGTTTGTATTCGAGTGCGTGGTGAGTATCCGATGTTGGGGCTCCACCTTAGCTGTTACTCTTTGTGTGCATGTGGTGTGTATACATGTCCCTGTGCGTGGTGAATATTCCATGTCAGGGCCCCACCTTAGTGATTATATGCTGGTATATGCTGTTAGTCTTTGGTGCTGTCATTAAGCCCCTCTCATTCACAAGTGTCAACTGGTAACTGTCACTTTTTCTCCATTATGTAGATATGGCCAAAATTGTTTGGTGAATTGGAACACGCAGGGTTAAAATTTCGCCTCACAACATAGCCTATGACGCTCTCGAGATCCAGATGTGTGACTGTGCAAAATTTTGTGGCTGTAGTTGCGAGGGTGTATATGCCTGGACATACACACACACACACACATACACACATTCAGCTTTATATATTAGATATGGTACATTTGTTTCTCTTGTAGTTTTGCTGCTTATTAATCAGATTTATGTAAGGGATGAGCGAGTACTGAAATATTTGGACTCGCTAGACTCATAACGAGTAGGTCCTAATACTCGGGTACTCGTTACGAGTCTAGCGAGTCCAATGTAAGTCAATGGGGAAGCAAGTATTGCGAGTAATTCCTCTGCTGCTGGACCTTATAAAGAGGTCTGGCAGCAGAGGAAAAACATTCAATTCCCCACTTCATTGTTTAAAAGCCAGCGGTAAAAAGCCGGCGGCTTTTAAACAATGCTGACAGCTGCTGACAGCTTCCCTGCCGCCTGACAGCGGGATCCTCTGTTTTTGTTTTTGAAAACTGGACTCTCCCGGATTGTACCGGGAGCCAGATAGCACTGGACCAGGGAAATTCGGTTTTCAATCCGGTTTTCAAACCGGTTTGAAAACCGGATTCTCCCGGATTGTATCGGTCGGTTCTGCGCTCCCTGGCTGCCTGACAGCAGGATCCTCCGCTCCCCCACAGCCTCCCCATCTGATCCTAAGTTAGGATAGGGTGGGGAGGCGGTGGGGGGAGCGTAGGATCCCGCTGTCAGGCAGCAGGAAAGTTGTCAGCTGCTGTCAGCATTGTTTAAAAGCCGGCGGCTTTTTACCGCTGGCTTATAAACAATGAATTAGGGAATTGCAGGTTTTTCCTCTGCTGCCAGACCTCTTTATAGGGTCCAGCAGCAGAGGAATTGCATTTACCTTGATTTACATTGGACTCATTACTGTGCGAGTAATCACTAGGAAACTCGCAGAGTAACGAGTAGAGCGAGTACCCTACTATTCGCCGAGTAACGAGTAGTAACGAGTAGACTCGCTCATCCCTAATTTATATTTTTGAAGGATAATACCAGACTTGTGTGTGTTTTAGAGCTATAATGTGGCGAGGTTAGTGTATGTGTGGTGAAATGTGTGCTGAAAGTGCTATATGTGTAGAAGCACATGGTGGTGTGTGGCGCATCATATCCCCGTGTGTGGTGAGTATCCTATGTCAGGGCCCCACCTTAGCAACTGTACGGTATATACTCTTTGGCGCCATCGCTCTCATTCTTTAAGTCCCCCTTGTTCACATCTGGCAGCTGTCAATTTGCCTCCAACACTTTTCCTTTTTTTTCCCCATTATGTAGATAGGGACAAAATTGTTTGGTGAATTGGAACGCGGGGGGTTAAAATTTCACCTCACAACATAGCCTATGATGCTGTCGGGGTCCAGACGTGTGACTGTGGAAAATTTTGTGGCCGTAGCTGGCAGCTGTCGATTTTCCTCCAACACTTTTCCTTTCACTTTTTCCCCATTATGTAGATAGGGACAAAATTGTTTGATGAACTGGAACGCACAGGGTTAAAATTTCGACTGACAACATGGCCTATGATGCTCTTGGGGTCCAGACGTGTGACTGTGCAAAATTTTGTGGCTGTAGTTGGAACGGTGTAGATGCCAATCCCGGACATACACACATACACACATTCAGCTTTATATATTAGACTAGCTGTAGTACCCGGCTACGCCCCGGTTAATAAATAACTGCTGTTAGCTATAACAAAATAGAATTTGAATATGTCATATTAATGACCTGTAGGAAAATAGAAGCTGAGCTGTGATTGATTGCTATAGGCAGCCTAATAAATCTCCAGCCAAAAGTAAACCCTCCCCCTGGCCGGGCAGTATATGTTAACTCACACATACACATAATAGACAGCTCATGTGACTGACATCTGCCTTAATTCCCTATATGGCACATGTGTTGCACATTGGCTGTTTTAATCAGACGTTTATGTTTGGAAAATAAAGATAGCGCACGTATGAGGCGAGTTGTGTGAGGTGATTTGTGCACATCTGTGTCTGTCTGTGTGGTGTGTGTGTCCCTGGGGTGTGTATGTGTGTGTCCCTGTGGGGGGGGTCTGTGTGGTGTGTGTCTCTGTTGTGTGTGTCTCTTTGTGGTGTGTGTATGTGTCCCTGTGGGGTGAGTATGTGTGTGCGTCCCTGTGGGGGGGTCTGTGTGGTGTGTGTGCGTGTGTGTATCTGTGTTGTGTGTGTCTCTTTGTGGTGTGTGTCCCTGTGGGGTGAGTGCATGTGTCCCTATAGGGTGTGTATGTGTGTGTGTGTCCCTGTGGGGGGGGTGTCTGTGTGTAGGGTGTGTGTGTCTCTGTGTTGTGTGTGTCTCTTTGTGGTGTGTGTGTGTCCCTGAGGGGTGAGTGCATGTGTCCCTATAGGGTGTGTATGTGTGTGTTTCCCTGAGGGGGGGTCTGTGTGGTGTGTGTGTCTGTGTTATTGTGACGACCATCCGCTGTGAGGCTGAGCTGCTGGTGAGGCAGCACCCCGAGAAACCCCGAGACCCTTAACCCCTATACAGAGATCTGGAATTACAGCGGAGCCCAGGGGGTAGCTGCCTATATGAGCAACCGAGCAGGAAGGTCGCCAGGGGAAAAAATCAAGACCTGAAAAACGAAGTCAGAAGTCCGAGTCAAAACTGAGAGGGCAGCGAAGGTACAAAATCATCAGGCAGTAGCAGAGTCGAAAATCCAGGCAAGGGTCAAGGGCAAAACCAAGAGGGCAGCTGAGGTACAAAATCGACAGGAAGAAGCAGAGTCAGAAATCCAGGCCAAGGTCAGAGACAAAACTACACACACACACACTATATCACTGGGAAACCAAAACTATATCTGGCGGCCTGCAAGACAGGCTCCAATGTATTTGAAGAGCGCGGTTACCTCCCATAGGCTGGAGCTCACAGCCTGATGATCTCATCTGGACCGCCCCTAGAACCAGGTCAGATGGTAATGCACGACTGGCTCCACCCACCCCACTTCTGACAGAAGAACGAAGGCTGCGCCTGACAGACACCTCTGCAGGGCCCGCTCCTCTGCGACCAACACCACCCAAAGGAGAAATACGTCAGCGCTCAGCGACAGAGGCAGACGTCGCAGGAGCAGGTCCATATGAGGACAAGGCCCTCCTATCACCGGCGCCATCCGCCGAAGGAATCCGGCTCTTCCCAGCGACCGAGGCAGGAACACCAGCCACCGAGTCCAATGGCGATGTGACAGTACCCCCCCCTCTACGAGGGGCCTCCGGACCCACAAAACCCAGTTTATTGGGATGAAGAAGATGAAACTTCCTGATCAAAGCCTTGGCATGAATATTACCGGCAGGCACCCAGGACCTCTCCTCTGGACCATAGCCCTTCCAATGTACCAGATACTGCACGGATCCTCTCACTAAATGGGAATCAAGGATCCATTGAACTTCGCATTCCACGACACCCCCGACCAAGACCGGAGGAGGAGGGGACCGGACAGGATAAATCAGAGATCGGTACAATTTGAGAAGGGATTTATGGAATACATTGGGTAGTTTGAACGATTGAGGGAGGTTCAGACGAAAGGCGACAGGGTTAATCACGTTAATTATTTCATACGGACCAATAAACCTGGGACCTAGTTTGGCGGACGGCACTTTGAGCTTGATATTTTTCGTAGACAACCAAACTTTGTCCCCAACTCCCAGGTCCGGACCCTTGGAGCGCCGTTTATTAGCGGAAGACGCCTGCCTAGTCTGAGCGCCCTTCAAGTTTTTGTTCACTTCAGACCAGATAGTCTTTAACTGATCTACGGAAGTTTCTACCCCAGGGACGTCAGAAAGCCTAGAAGAAAATGAACAAAAGCGTGGGTGCAGCCCATGATTACAGTAGAAAGGGGTGGTCTTGATGGACTCCTGGTACTGGTTATTCATGGCAAATTCCGCTAGTGGCAGATGTTCCACCCAATCAGATTGATGCTCAGAGACATAACAACGTAGATACTGCTCGAGAGCTTGATTAGCACGCTCGGTTTGACCATTGGTTTCAGGGTGATAGGCAGAAGAAAAAGAATAGTCGATTCCAATCCGTTTACAGAATGCCCTCCAAAATTTAGAAACGAACTGGGTGCCCCTGTCAGAAACAATATTCACAGGAACACCATGCAATCGCACCACATGATTAATAAATAACTTGCTCAGAGTCTCGGAATTAGGTAACACGGACAGTGGAACAAAATGACACTGCTTGCTGAATCTGTCTACCACTACCCAGATACATGTCTTCCCTTCTGAGAGTGGCAGGTCAGTAATAAAATCCATGGAGATATGAGTCCAAGGACCCTCAGGGGTAGGCAAAGACTGGAGCAACCCGGCAGGGCGGTTGCGGGGAGACTTAGCGCGAGCACAGGTTTCACAAGCCAGTACATATTCCTTACAGTCCTTTACTATGGTTGGCCACCACAAACTCCTGGTTACAAGTCTGATGGTGTTATTGATACCAGGATGCCCTGCGAGGACGGAATCATGAGATTCCTTAAGGACTTGGAGGCGGAATTTGGCAGGGACGAATAGTTTCTGGGCAGGAGTAGTGTCAGGGGCCTGTTCTGGAGATCTACGAATCTCTTCCAGAAGGTCCAAAGACACAGCCGAGACAACAATCCCCTTGGCTAAAATGTGAGTCGGTTCCACGTCCTCAACTTGTAAGGGGCAAAAACTTCGAGACAGGGCATCAGCCCTCACATTTTTAGTACCCGGTCGGAAAGTGATAACGAAATCAAATCTGGAGAAGAACAAAGCCCACCTAGCCTTTCTAGGATTCAGTCTTTTCGCTGACTCCAAGTAGGTCAGGTTTTTGTGGTCAGTAATTACGGTAATCTTATGTTTGGCGCCTTCGAGGAAGTGGCGCCATTCCTCGAAGGCCCATTTGATTGCCAACAACTCCCGATTACCTATGTCATAATTCATCTTGGTAGATTAAAATTTTCGGGAAAAGAAGGCACACAAAGCTGAGTGAGGGATGCAGTGCCTTGTGATAGCACTGCTCCCACTCCAACTTCAGAGGCATCTACCTCTACAATGAAGGGGCGGTCCAGATCAGGCTGAACCAATATAGGGTCAGAGGAGAAACATTCCTTTAACTTAGAAAACGCATGAATTGCTTCAGGCTTCCAATTAACCACATCCGCCCCTTTACGTGTCAAATCAGTGAGTGGATTGGCTATCTCTGAAAACTCTTTAATAAATTTCCAATAATAGTTAGCGAAACCCAAGAATCGCTGCAGTGCCTTTAGAGACTTGGGTTGTACCCATTCCTTAATGGGTTTAATTTTGGCAGGATCCATGCGAAACCCTTTAGCCGATATAATATACCCAAAAAAATGTATCTCCTCCTCCATGAAGACACATTTCTCTAATTTGGCGAATAAAGAATGCTCTCTAAGTCTCTGGAGTACAGTACGGACATGTCGGACATGCGACCAAAGACCGGGAGAAAAAACCAAAATGTCGTCCAAATAAACGACCACATATACACCACTGATATCTCTAAAAATATCGTTGACAAAATTCTGAAACACTGCAGGTGCGTTACTTAACCCGAACGGCATTACAAGATACTCAAAATGGCCGAGAGGAGTGTTAAACGCGGTGTTCCACTCATCGCCTTCTTTTATACGGAGCAGGTTATATGCTCCCCTGAGGTCCAGTTTGGTTAAATACTTGGCTCCCAACAGCTGATTATAAAGATCAGGTATGAGTGGAAGAGGATACTGGTTTTTCACAGTGATCGCGCTTAATTCGCGGTAATGAATGCAAGGTCTGAGGCCGCCATCTTTCTTTCCCACAAAAAAGAAACCAGCCCCTACTGGTGAGGTGGACGGTCTGATATACCCCTTTCTCAGACTGTCTGCTATGTAATCATTCATGGCCTGACGTTCTGGACTAGAGAGATTAAATATTTTCCCCTTTGGGAGACGAGAATCAGGTATCAAATCTATGGCGCAATCATACACTCGTGAGGGGTAATTTCTCTGATTCCTGAATAGAAAATCCTCAAAATCTCTAAAGGCATATGGTACAAAGGGAGGAGTCTTGACCTTCACTTGATTTACAGATAGTGAGATACAGTTTTCCTGACACTTTGGGCTCCTGTGCACAATGTCACCCAAGTGCCAGTCTATGACAGGGTTATGTTTACGTAACCATGGCATGCCCAGGATTACTGCAGATGATAAATTATTGATAGCAAAAAATGACACATTTTCAGCATGTAAAGACCCCACCAGCATTGACACTTCCTCAGTGACAAATTCCACTCCAACCTGGATGAGGGGAGTGCCATTAACTGCAGTGGTTCTAATGGGGGCATTAAGCCTTAGTAGTGGTACACCAAGAGTTCTCGCTACCAGGAGATCTATGAAATTCCCCTCTGAGCCACTGTCTACATAAGCCTCCAAACACACAGATTTCTTAAGGTAAGTCAAAGAAATAGGTAACAGGACTTTGGCCGCATCTGCGGGCAATACCGTAGCACTTAGGCAGGCAGAGCCAGAACCACCCAGGTGCTGACATCCAGGGAATGAGGCCTTCTGATCTCCAGTGTTCATGCAGAGGACTCCAGATTGTGGCTTGTACAGCATGTTGGTATGAGATGATGGGAGTGTTCCTCCACAGGACTGAGAAGCTGGACACAGGTGCTTTGAGGGAGCCATCAGCAGACACAGCTCAGAGTAAAGAAAAAAAAAACAGGTAGAACCATTGGAAAAAGGAGAGAAAAAAAAGGTAAGGGAATGCTTTTATATATAGTATCTATATATATAAAAATGTTATGGCCAGATATAATGTGACGACTAGAGATGAGCGGTGTTCGACTCGAATAGTTCGCCAAAATCAAATTCGAGTTGATTTTGGCCCTATTCGAGTCATTCGCCGAATTCGAACCATTTGGTTCAAATTCGGCGAATTGCGAACACGTTCGATTTTGGTTCGAAAATGCGGCAGATGCGGTCAGAAAACCGCATCCGCCACATTTTGAGCCAAAATCTACCTGTAAAAAAAGAAATAAAGTGTTAAAAATAAAAAAAGAATTGATGCTCACCTGTCCGCGGTCCACCGACGCCTCCGATATGGTCCTGTGCCTTCCAGGACCTGTGATGACGTCCAATCTCGCGAGAACTCCGGTCACATGACCGGAGTTCCGCGAGAACATGACGTCACCACAGGTCCTGGAAGCACCGGACCTGGCCGGAGTGCTCAAAATAGATATTCTTATGATTCGGACCCTTTCTTTTACTTAAAGAAAGGGTCCGAATCATTAGAATATCTATTTTAAGCATTCCGGACAGGTCCGGTGCTTACAGGACCTGTGGTGACGTCAGTTCTCGCGGGAACTCCGGTCACGTGACCGGAGTTCGCGAGAGAAGTGACGTCACCACAGGTCCTGTAAGCCATTCGGACCTGGCCGGAGTGATTAAAATAGATATTTTTATGATTCGGACCCTTTCTTTTACTTAAAGAAAGGGTCCGAATCATAAAAATATCTATTTTAATCACTCCGGCCAGGTCCGATTGGCTTACAGGACCTGTGGTGACGTCACTTCTCTCGCGAACTCCGGTCACGTGACCGGAGTTCCCGCGAGAACTGACGTCACCACAGGTCCTGTAAGCACCGGACCTGTCCGGAATGCTTAAAATAGATATTCTAATGATTCGGACCCTTTCTTTAAGTAAAAGAAAGGGTCCGAATCATAAGAATATCTATTTTGAGCACTCCGGCCAGGTCCGGTGCTTCCAGGACCTGTGGTGACGTCATGTTCTCGCGGAACTCCGGTCATGTGACCGGAGTTCTCGCGAGATTGGACGTCATCACAGGTCCTGGAAGGCACAGGACCGTAACGGAGGCGTCGGTGGACCGCGGACAGGTGAGCATCAATTCTTTTTTTATTTTTAACACTTTATTTCTTTTTTTGACCCTCCTTTTCACTTCCACAATGTATGTATATACATTGTGGAAGTGAAAAAGCCCCACCACCCCGGTTTTCGAGTTTTTCGGGGTGTTCGACGGTGTTCGTCGACCATTCGACGAACATTCGTCGAACACCCCGTCGATTCGACGAATCGAATCGAATTCGAACACCGGGGTGGTGGCTCATCTCTAGTGACGACCATCCGCTGTGAGGCTGAGCTGCTGGTAAGGCAGCACCCCGAGAAACCCGAGACCCTTAACCCCTATACAGGGATCTGGAATTACAGCGGAGCCCAGGGGGTAGCTGCCTATATGAGCAACCGAGCAGAAAGGTCGCCAGGGGAAAAAATCAAGACCCGAAAAACGAAGTCAGAAGTCCGAGTCAAAACTGAGAGGGCAGCGAAGGTACAAAATCATCAAGCAGTAGCAGAGTCGAAAATCCAGGCAAGGGTCAAGGGCAAAACCAAGAGGGCAGCTGAGGTACAAAATCGACAGGAAGAAGCAGAGTCAGAAATCCAGGCCAAGGTCAGAGACAAAACTACACACACACACACACACACTATATCACTGGGAAACCAAAACTATATCTGGCGGCCTGCAAGACAGGCTCCAATGTATTTGAAGGGTGCGGTTACCTCCCATAGGCTGGATCTCACAGCCTGATGATCTCATCTGGACCGCCCCTAGAACCAGGTCAGATGGTAATGCACGACTGGCTCCACCAACCCCACTTCTGACAGAAGAACGAAGGCTGCGCCTGACAGACACCTCTGCAGGGCCAGTCCTCTGCGACCAACACCACCCAAAGGAGAAACACGTCGGCGCTCAGCAACAGAGGCAGACGTCGCAGGAGCAGGTCCATATGAGGACAAGGCCCTCCTATCACCGGCGCCATCCGCCAAAGGAATCCGGCTCCTCCCAGCGACCGAGGCAGGAACACCAGCCACCGAGTCCAATGGCGATGTGACAGTTATGTGTGTCTCTTTGTGGTGTGTGTGTGTCCCTGTGGGGTGAGTGCATGTGTCGCTATAGAGTGTGTGTGTCCCCTTGTGGATCTGTGTGTGTCTCTGTGTTGTGTGTGTCTCTTTGTGGTGTGTGTGTGTTTGTTCGGGTGCGTGGTGAGTATCCAATGTTGGGGCTGCACTTTAGCGACTATACACTTGCTGTAGATGCCAATCCCAGATATACATACATACACACACCACACACACACACACACACACATACACACATTCAGCTTTATATATTAGATTAGCTGTACTACCCGGCTACACCCGGGTTAAAAAATAACTGATGTTAGCTATAACAAAATAGAATTTGAAATGTCATATTAATGACCTGTAGGAAAATAGAAGCTGAGCTGTGATTGGTTGCTATAGGCAGTCTAATAAATCTCCAGCCAACAGTAAACCCTCCCCCCTGCCGGGCAGTATATGTTACCTCACACATACACATAATAGACAGCTCATGTGCCTGACATCTGCCTTAATTTCCTATATGGAACATGTGTTGCACATTGGCTGTTTTTAATCAGATGTTTTATTTTTGGAAATTAAAGATAGCACACATATGAGATGAGTTGTGTGAGGCGATTTGTGCACATCTGTGTCTGTCTGTGTGGTGTGTGTGTCCCTGGGGTGTGTGTGTGTCCCTGTGAAGTGAGTGCATGTGTCCCCATAGGGTGTGTATGTGTGTGTGTCCCTGTGGGGGGGTGTCTGTGTGGTGTGTGTGTGTGTGTGTGTCTCTGTGTTGTGTGTGTCTCTTTGTGGTGTGTGTGTGTGTATTCGGGTGCGTGGTGAGTATCCAATGTTGGGGCTGCACCTTAGTGACTATACACTTGCTGTTAATCTTCATGTGCATGTGGTGTGTATACATGTCCCCGTGAGTGGTTAATATCCCATGTTGGGGCCCCACCTTAGTGACTATATGCTGGTATATGCTGTTTGGGCCACGTCACATACATCAAATTGAAGAATGATATTGTTAGCGATCACATGCACGCGCGATCGCTAGCAATATCGTTCAGATCGCTGGTGAGCTGTCACACAGGCAGACTCACCAGTGATCAATGGACCAGAGACATTATGGAAACGATTTAAATATCGTTTCCACGATGTCTTGCTCCCGCTGCCAGGCTGCGGTAAGCGGGAGCAGGCTGGTCTCCAAGGTAAACTGCAGGTAACTAGGCAGCGCGCGCTGCCTAGATACCCGATGTATACCTTGGTTACCAGCCTTCTCCGCTCACCGGCTGGTATCCAAGGTACACAGCGGGTAACTTAGGTCCCTAGTTACCCGCTGTGTACCTTGGATACCAGCCGGTGAGCGGAGAAGGCTGGTAACCAAGGTATACATCAGATATCTAGGCAGCGCGCGCTGCCTAGTTACCCACAGTTTACCTTGGATACCAGTTCCCAGTGCTTGCAGAGAGTCGCTGGGAGCTGGCTTATCCGTCGTCTCCCGGTGTCACACGCAGCGATGCTGCGTGTCCACCGGGTGACCAACGATAAATTTGAGGTCCTGTCCTCAAATCAAACGATGAACGATCAGCCGACTGATCATTCATCGTTTGTAGTGACACACGCAACAATATCGTTTTGACATCGTTCAAGCGTCACAGAACACATGACTTTTGAACGATATTGGCAACGATATCGTTACGTGTGACGTGGCCTTTAGTCTTTGGCGCTGTCATTAAGCCCCTCTCATTCACAACTGTCAACTGGTAACTGTCACTTTTTCCCCATAATGTAGACAGGGGCAAAATTGTTTGGTGAACTGGAACGCGCAGGGTTAAAATTTCGCCTCACAACATAAGTAACATCAAATTGGTTGTCTTTACAATGTGTATCAATAGATTTGCCATTGGCAAGAGTGGACCCCTCCTATTTTTGCAAATATCCAAACCAAAGGAGTGGGAGGTTTACGGTCCTTTTATACTATGTATACCAAAGTCACTAGTGTTATGTTTTAATTCATGAATTTATTAGTTAATTATGCATACATATAAATTATGCGTACATATAAAATTCATTACATAGCACATACAAAATATATACATAGATTACTTTATTTATTTATTTCCGGGGTGATCAATGTTTAAAGTGACGTTGTGACAATAAAATTTCCATGTGGCATAGTATTATCCCCTCTAGAGGGATATGGGGTAGTGATCAAGGGTATGTGGGCATTATATGTAAAAACATTTCATCTCTGCTGTGCAAAGTTTTGTTGCAGGTCACTTTTAGACCATAGGCTGACTGTGTATTGTGTAAACAGCCCACACCGGGGGAGCCCTGTGGAGTAGTGCTGGACAAGTCCTATGCATCACTCCTCCAGTTCAACCACCCCAGGGGAGCATTACTCACAGTCAAACCCATATGATAAAGTGCACAGTCCATTAGTCATATTGAATTTACAAGTTCATCATCCTCCCACTACCTCCACACTTACCGATATCCTATAGGGGGATAGAGTATCCGGGTGCCCCCAAACGCGTTTCGCTTTAGGTTTTATCAATGGGGTCCGTTTTAACCCTCCGGCCGGCATCTTTTTATATCTATACTGCGTTCCTGCACATGTGTGCCCCATTTCCGGGCCGCCTCCTCCATAACGACCCGCGGCCAATCCCGAGGCAGGAGAGTCAGTGGCCACCTGATCTCATCCAGCCTATCAGGGATGCCTGCGATGTCACTGGGGGGCGGGAGCGGACGTTGCACATCCTCTTTCCTCACCAATGGCACTATACTTTGGGCGGAAGTGGCATTTCCGCCATTTTGGAAGCTGGTGTATAGTAAAAACACCATGATGACCTCATAGTGAGGGCGGAAATCCACATTCCGCCATTTTAAGTATAGGCACTACATATACTTCCCTCAATAAACACTTTCTTAAGATATTAGGGGCAGATCAAAAATAGAAGGAGTGTGCCTATATGGGTTCAATCTCTATACATAATCGTCAGTTTTTTGCTTCCGGGCACTGTGCCGATATCACGTGCAGCGAGCAATGGCGCGCATGCGCCATTGCGAGCCGCCGACACTGCCCGGAAGCCCTCAACTCCTGTCGCCGGACACCACCTAACCCCACAATGCCCGCCGCCCCCCCAGCCCCATGTTCCCGCTCGGCCGCCGCCAGGGCTGCACAATGGACGGTGTCAGCCCTGAGCACCCAGCGGCAGCAGCCAGGGGGAGCGCCACCATCAAAGCCCGGCTTCAGACACTGTCCGCCCCAGCCTCCCGCGCCCGGCTTCCTGAGAGACACCGGTAAGATGGCGGCGCTCTCTCATTGTAGCATGCAGCGGCAGCGGGGCTGCTGCCTCCTATCACCTCACCCACTCCCCCGCGCCTCTACTAACCCACCTGCCGACTGTCACCTGCTCCCCCCGCACAGCCTCCTCCCTCTGTCACCTGCTCCCCCCGCACAGCCCCCTCTGTCACCTGCTCCCCCCGCACAGCCCCCTCCCTCTGTCACCTGCTCCCCCCGCACAGCCTCTTCCCTCTGTCACCTGCTCCCCCCGCACAGCCTCTTCCCTCTGTCACCTGCTCCCCCCGCACAGCCTCCTCCCTCTGTCACCTGTTCCCCCCGCACAGCCCCCTCTGTCACCTGCTCCCCCCGCACAGCCCCCTCTGTCATCTGCTCCCCCCGCACAGCCCCCTCTGTCACCTGCTCCCCCCGCACAGCCCCCTCTGTCACCTGCTCCCCCCGCACAGCCCCCTCTGTCACCTGCTCCCCCCGCACAGCCCCCTCTGTCACCTGCTCCCCCCGCACAGCCCTCTCCCTCTGTCACCTGCTCCCCCCGCACAGCCCCCTCTGTCACCTGCTCCCCCCGCACAGCCCCCTCCCTCTGTCACCTGCTCCCCCAGCACAGCCCCCTCTGTCACCTGCTCCCCCGCACAGCCCCCTCTGTCACCTGTTCCCCCCGCACAGCCCCCTCTGTCACCTGCTCCCCCTGCACAGCCCCCTCTGTCACCTGCTCCCCCCGCACAGCCCCCTCTGTCACCTGCTCCCCCGCACAGCCCCCTCTGTCAACTGCTCCCCCCGCACAGCCCCCTCCCTCTGTCACCTGCTCCCCCCGCACAGCCCCCTCCCTCTGTCACCTGCTCCCACCGCACAGCCTCCTCCCTCTGTCACCTGCTCCCCCCGCACAGCCTCCTCCCTCTGTCACCTGCTCCCCCGCACAGCCTCCTCCCTCTGTCACCTGCTCCCCCCGCACAGCCTCCTCCCTCTGTCACCTGCTCCCCCCGCACAGCCTCCTCCCCTGCACCGCCCCCTGTGGACTCTGCTCCCCGCGCCGCCCCCTGTGGACTCTGCTCCCCGCGCCGCCCCCTGTGGACTCTGCTCCCGCGCCGCCCCCTGTGGACTCTGCTCCCCGCGCCGCCCCCTGTGGACTCTGCTCCCCGCGCCGCCCCCTGTGGACTCTGCTCCCCGCGCCGCCCCCTGTGGACTCTGCTCCCCGCGCTGCCCCCTGTGGACTCTGCTCCCCGCGCCGCCCCCTGTGGACTCTGCTCCCCGCGCCGCCCCCTGTGGACTCTGCTCCCCGCGCCGCCCCCTGTGGACTCTGCTCCCCGCGCCGCCCCCTGTGGACTCTGCTCCCCGCGCCGCCCCCTGTGGACTCTGCTCCCAGCGCCGCCCCCTGTGGACTCTGCTCCCCGCGCCGCCCCCTGTGGACTCTGCTCCCCGCGCCGCCCCCTGTGGACTCTGCTCCCCGCGCCGCCCCCTGTGGACTCTGCTCCCCGCGCCGCCCCCTGTGGACTCTGTTCCCCGCACCGCCCCCTGTGGACTCTGCTCCCGGCGCCGCCGCCTGGATACTCTGCTCCCGGCGCCGCCGCCTGGATACTCTGCTCCCCGCACCGCCGCCTGGATACTCTGCTCCCCGCACCGCCGCCTGGATACTCTGCTCCCCGCACAGCCGCCTGGATACTCTGCTCCCCGCACAGCCGCCTGTATACACAGCCGCCTGTATACTCTGCTCCCCGCACCGCCCCCTGTATACTCTGAGTAGTAAGGAGTCTGTATGATCCGTCAAACGAAATCTGACAGGTGCCCCGCCCCCTATCAAAGTGTATTAAACACGCCCCTTTTTAATCAAATTGATATCAAATTGATCTAAAAAGGGACGTATTTAATACATTTTGTTATCAAATTTTATATTAATTTGATATAAAAAAGGAATTGTTTCATAGGGCTTATTATTTATTTGCCCATTGATTTCCTTTTATAACCTTTTTAATAAAACAGTATTATTTAATTGGGAATATTATTTTATATATCCAATAATTATTCCCTGGTATTAAAGGTGTACCATTATAGATTTTGATACAGCCTATTAGCTTTGAATCATAGTAATGGCTTTTTATAGCATAGGATTTTTATACTTTAATCAGGTTTGATTCATTGGGCATATTATTTATAAAAAAGGTATTGTTTCATAGGGCTTATTATTAGGATAATGATTCCCTTTTATAACCTTTTTAATAAAACAGTATTATTTAATTGGGAATATTATTTTATATGTCCTATAAGAATTCACAGGTATCAAATATATAACCAATAATTATTCCTTGGTATTAAAAGTGTACCATTATAGAATTTGATACAGCCTAGCAGCTTGGAAACATAGTAATGACTTTTATAGCATAGGATTTTTATACTTTAACCAGATTTGATTCATAGGTCAAAATATTTATGGGCCCCAAAAAGAATTCACTGGTATTAAATATATAACCAATAATTATTCCCTTGTATTAAAAGTGTACTTATATTGTTTATTAATCAACAATCAAATACATGTTATAATGCATTACATTTTACAAATGACATTTACTTAGGTATTTTAGAATGAGACACAAAAATATGTTATTGAAAACAAAAATCAATTACAATTTATAAAACAGCATATTAACTTGTCATTTTCACAACGAATTTTCATTACGAAGCAAGTTAGGTTTTTAGATGTGTAGCTTGCACATTTGTAAGATCAGAGAAACCAATTCCTTCAGAAGTACAAGAGATAAGGACTCCGCCTAGCTTTGGGTTTACAGAATACAGTGGAAGATAAGATCAAAGCAGCAGCCACAGATGTTGAGCAGTACTGACAGATAATGTTGCTCTTAGTTTTTTTTGTTTACATCGCAGTTTTTTCATCACATAAGCAATATTGTGTAACATGAACAAACATATCAGGTTTTCTTATACTTTGCATTTTTTGCATCAGAGCACTTCTTTTTAATGAAATAGACATTTGAAACTGTATGTCATGACATGTTATTTTACTGTATCAAACACATTACATAGGGAAAGACAACACTGATTAAACATAAAAGAATTCTTGCAATAGCAGTTTGATTCAAGTAAATCTTGCTTTACAGATTTATATACTAAATTATCATTATGATTTAAGTCATCAGTAAATGGTTGCAAAATCTCACTGAATGCCAAGCCCCTTGCAAGAAGCTTTAGAATATACACGCAATAATGCCCACACACAGTACTATAAGTATTTTGAATTTGCTTGTCTTGATAGCAGAATATTTCACAATTTCTCTTCAGGAAGTTTATAAATTCAGCCGGAAAAAGTACGCTGTCCGGGGAGAGGCCATAACTGTCAAAGAATATTGCATTTTTTTCAGTACAAAGGACAATTAATATCCAATGTTTGCCGCTCTGATTGGCCCGGTCTGTATTTATGATGTACGCTGCAGGCCTCTGAGTAACTCTACTTAATGGTAACAAGTCACATGGATACACCCCAGAAAATATGGCATCTGTATAGTGATCGGCCTTCAATACCGTAGTGAGTTGCAGGGAATCCATCATCAGTAGAAGTCATACAATACTTCACGGCGGTTGTTAATTTCTAGAATAGATGAATTCACTGAGTATACCAGCATGCTTAGCGTATGGGGGGTGGGGTTGGAAAAACGTACTTCAGAACGCAGGTTCCCCGTTTTAATGAGAGAAAAGTGGCCTCCAGGTTCTTGATCCGCTGATAAATCAAAGGCGAAAAGACTAAAACCATCTAGGAATTCTTCGCGATTGATACTGAGTGCTGAGTCAGCTTTCTGTTTACCGGCAATGTGCGCTAATGATAAATACTCTCTGACGGCTAAATTATCATTGAAATTAGGTTGGAATGGTTGGGAGGGTATCTGCTGGCCATCCAAATATAAAGCCGCATGGTTTACATTGTAATGATGAAACTGCAGTGGGTTTTTATGATACGCTCCGCTAAAGGCCTCATTATCTACAAAGCCTAATATAATAGTACGCGGAACAGCCCCCAAAAAGAGATTTTCAACATTTGATATTCTCGTCCCTGCAGGGATGCTGTACACTTTCATACAGACCCTATCAATAGCATATTTTGCTGTAGCGGATAGTAAGGCCTGAGAATGACCGATCCTCACAGCCGGCGAGACTTGGACTCTCTTTACATAGAGACAAGCGTTCATGATTTGTACTTTAAGAGGATCGGCTTCAGCAGACATCAAACAGAAAGTGTCTTTATTTCGTGTCAACTTGATTTTTAGGTCGAGGCCATTCAATATAAGCTTCGGTTGATTAAATATATCACCAAAAATCGGTCCAAGCAAATCCACAGGCTTAGAGCGAGCAGTGGCATGGGCCCGCTTGTTGAAGCCCACATTCGCACCATCCAGGACACGAATATTAAACTGCGCCAAAGTATCCTTATGAAACAAACCAGCGGTGAATTGAGAGGCTAAAGTTTGCGGACTGTAATTTAATAGAGTTTCAATGTAGGCTCTGTAGCTATACAGATTGTCTGATTGGGAGATGAGTCGATCCCCCAGGGTGATATCAACTTGATTAAAAAGAGTCGCTAGAGGATAGTTTATAAGCGCGACACGAGCACCGTCAGCGATAGCTGAATTATCTTGTTTTACAATGCGACAGTTTATGTAGATTAGCGTATTATTCAAATCGTAATAATATTCCCCGCTTCCCGAAATGAAAAATTCCAGTGGAGCGTTGTCCGCCAGAGCCGCAATAGGCTGGACTTCCACAAATATTGATTTCTCTATAGACACCTGGGTACATGGAATTTGAAAAATATCCAGTTCTGATTTGGTGCACTCAGCAGAAGAATCATGTATGAAGGCCATGTTGCTTGTTTTTGTTTGCTTAGAAGATGTCTTCAACAGTGCGTCTTACTCTTTTCTGGCGGGCGCGCCTTGTGGGAGTAATTTTATTCATGAGCATTGGCGGAGGCGAACAGCGAACACGCCTTTTTCTTTTTTTCTGTTTTTTAGTAACATAAATAATACCAGACCCTTCTTGGCGTGGGCTGCTTAGCCTATTCATAGCAGCTGTTGAGAAAGAGGTAATCGCATCCTTAGCAATATTTGAAACGGCGGTCTTTACATGGGGTTTTACTAATTCGAGGCCTTTTCTCAATAGAGGAACCGCTTTTCTAAATAAGCCTCTAAATATTCCTGCAAGACCTGCCCCATACATGTACTCATCACCGCGAAAGCCCTCTAAACCGTTACCCGTCTGAGCAATATAGTAGCGGGCATAAATCGTCGGATCTCCGTAAACACGTTGCGACACCATTTTGGGGTGTCAATCACGTCGAGGCCTAAAATGTAATCGCAAAATAGTTTTTCCGTACTTGAATTTAACGGGAACCCCCTGATCAGTCAGGATAGAGACGTTTACAGAATCAAAGTGCTGTTTGCATAGAGGAACATAATCAGGTCTTGTGTATTGAAGTGTGATGATCTCTCCACTTTTACCGGACACCTGAGCGGTTTGCAGAAGCTGGACATAAGCGTCACCGACCAGCTGATGGCTAACAATGTCAGAGTAAATAAATAATGTATAAAAACCGCTCATGTGTCCGGTAAAAGTGGAGAGATCATCACTAGTGATGAGCGAGTACTAAAATGCTCGGGTGCTCGAAGCTCGGGCCGAGCATCCCGAGATACTCGTGTACTCGGCCCGAGTAACGAGCCCAATGTTATCCTATGGGAGACACGAGTATTTTTATGAAATGACTGCCGGCTGCCTGGAAAAACCCTAAAAATGTCACAAAAGTCTCAGAAGAGTGCTGAAATGACATGGCAACACCATGGGGAAGACCCCTGGAAGCATTTCTCACTCAAAAGTCACAGCTGTGAACAATGTTGTCCGAGTTTCACGCCAATTTTACGGAGTGTCCAGAAAACCTTCCAAAATGACACCAAAATGAATATTTAGGGTGGAAATGTTAAGGGCACATACCCAATAGTGAGATACAGCTGGTGTATGTTACTTTTTGTGATTACATGAAAGATTTTACGTGAAAACATTGTGCGGCACTCCGATGACCCTGACAAGAGACGTACATGAAGCCCTGTCTAGAAATAATGTGCCCATTTTGAAGAACTGGGTCTATTGTAGTATCTTCCTTTGCCAGGGCAGTCCAAAATTGGGAGGTTCACCAATGCCCCTGGATACAGACATGCAGGATGGCCTGTAAACAAGAACTGGGTGTATTGTAGTATAGCCCATTGGCCAGGGCAGCCAAAAATTGGGAGGTTCAACAATGACCCATGCATACAGACATGTAGTAGGGCCTGTAACCCTCAAGTGGGTGTATTGTAGTAGAGCCCTTTGGTCAGGGCAGCCAAAAATTGGGAGGTTCAACAATGACCCATGCATACAGACATGTAGTAGGGCCTGTAACCCTCAAGTGGGTGTATTGTAGTAGAGCCCTTTGGTCAGGGCAGCCAAAAATTGGAAGGTTCAACAATGACCCATGCATACAGACATGTAGTAGGGCCTGTAACCCTCAAGTGGGTGTATTGTAGTATAGCCCTTTGGTCAGGGCAGCCAAAAATTGTGAGGCTCCTCTTTGTCCCTGGATGGAGACGTGCAGGAGGGCCTGTTAAGAAGAACAGGGTGTATTGTAGTGTAGCCCTTTTGTCAGGGCAGCCAAAAATTGTGAGGCTCCTCTTTGTCCCTGGATAGAGACGTGTAGGAGTACCTAAAAACATTTTTCCCATTGAAAAGGAGCGGGTCTCCTGTCGTTGTAATGCCCATTCATGGGCTAAAAAATTTACCACTGCGGGTATACCTCAAACAAGAGCCTAACTATTCTAACGCTCATCATGGTGTCACATGAGGAGAAGGAGTAGCAGTCCAGCGATTAGCCAAAGTACGGAAGTGTGTACCCATGGGTGAGTGGAGGTACATGTCAAATTCAAATAACCAAATAAAATTCAGTTGTCATTTGCTGGTGGTGTGGTGAAGTCTGGCCCAATCCAACCCTTGTTCATCTTGATCAGAGTGAGCCTGTCCGCATTTTCAGTTGACAGGCGGGTGCGTTTATCAGTGATGATTCCACCTGCTGCACTGAAAACACGCTCTGATAAAACGCTAGCGGCAGGGCAGGCCAGGACTTCCAAGGCGTAGAGAGCCAATTCATGCCACGTGTCGAGCTTGGAGACCCAATAATTGAAAGGCACCGATGAATCTCGCAGTACAGTTGTTCGATCTGCAAGGTACTCCTTCAGCATCTGCCCGAACTTAGCATTTCTGGTGGCACTACCCCGCACCTCAGGGGCTGTGGTACGTGAGGGGCTGAGAAAACTGTCCCACATCGTAAAGACAGTTCCCCTGCCTCTGGCGGATTGGACTTGTGCCCCTCTCGGCCGTACACCTTGGTTGTCCATCGAATCCTGACCTATGCCGCTAGCGTTTTGTGAGGGGAAGGATTTCACAACTTCCGTGACTATGGCCCTCTGGAACTGCAGCATTTTGGCTGACCTCTCCGCCTCAGGAATGAGAGACATAAAGTTCTCCTTGTAGCGTGGGTCTAAGAGTGTTGCCAACCAGTACTGATTGTCGGCCAAGATGTTCTGAACGCGAGGGTCACGAGACAGGCAGCTTACCATAAAGTCAGCCATGTGCGCCAGACTCTTAACAGCCATCACATCAGTATCCAGACCAACACGATGACTGAACATGCTGTCCTCCTCCTCCTCTCCTCCTCCTCCTCCTCCTCTCATCTCCCCTGTCCTCTGGCCAGCCACGCTGAATCGAGGGTATGACTGGTGTGCATGTCATATCCCCAATTTGGCCTGAGAGTTGCTCCATGTCTTCATCCTCCTCCTCCTCCTCCTCCTCCTCGTCATAGTCCTCCACTACACGTTGTGATGACATGAGGCTGGGCTGTGTGTTTTCACCCACACCCACTACAGTTTCTTGCTCTAAGTCATCGCGCTCTGCCTGCAATGCATCCTCTTTTATTTTCAGCAGAGACCGTTTTAGAAGGCAGAGTAGTGGTATGGTGACGCTAATAATGGCGTCATCACCGCTCACCATCTTGGTGGAGTCCTCAAAGTTTTGGAGGACGGTGCATAGGTCCGACATCCATCTCCACTCCTCAGGTGTTATGTGTGGAGTTTGACCCATTTCCCGACGGCTTAGGTGATGCAGGTAGTCCACAACTGCCCTCTTCTGCTCACATATCCTGACCAACATGTGCAGCGTTGAATTCCAACGCGTGGGGACATCACACACCAGTCTGTGGGCCGGAAGACGCAAACGGCGCTGAAAGCTTGCAAGGCCGGCTGAAGCAGCAGGTGACTTGCGAAAATGTGCAGACAGACACCGAACTTTTACCAGCAGGTCAGACACCTCCGGGTATGACTTCACAAACCTCTGAACCACCAGGTTGAGCACATGAGCCACGCATGGAACATGCGTCAGCTGCCCTCGCCTCAAAGCTGCCACCAGGTTCCGGCCATTGTCACACACGACCTTTCCTGGCTTTAGGTTCAGAGGTGTGAGCCAGTGATCTGCCTGCTGTTTCAGAGCTATCCACACCTCTTCTGCATTGTGGGGTTTGTCACCTATGCAGACTAGCTTCAGCACAGCCTGTTGCCGCTTTGCAGAGGCAGTGCTGCAGTGCTTCCAGCTTGGGACTGGTGTGGAGGGTACAGTGGATGAGGATGGGCAGGTGGAGGAGGAGGAGGCTGAAGAGCATGACATTCCGGAGCTGTAGAGTGTCGGTGAAACCATGACAGAGGTAGGGCCTGCTATCCTTGGTGTGGGAAGGACGTGTTCCGTCCCTCGCTCAAACTGGGTCCCAGCCTCCACAATATTAATCCAGTGTGCCGTCAGGGAGATGTAGCGGCCTTGCCCACAAGCACTTGTCCACGTGTCTGTGGTTAGGTGGACTTTGGCTGAAACAGCATTGTTCAGGGCACGTGTGATGGTGTTGGACACGTGGTTATGCAATGCGGGGACGGCACATCTGGAGAAATAGTGTCGGCTGGGGACCGAGTAACGTGGGACAGCAGCCGCCATCAGGTCGCGGAATGCGTCCGTCTCCACCAGACGGAAAGGCAACATTTCTAGCGCTATGAGTCGCGAAATGTGAGCATTGAGGACTGTGGCATGTGGGGCATTGGCAGCGTATTTGCGCCTGCGTTCAAATGTTTGCTGAATGGATAATTGAACGCTGCGCTGGGACAAGGACGTGCTTGATGGTGGCGTAATTTGTGCTTCAGCAACTTCAGGTGCAGGACCGGAGGCTTGTTCGTGGCCAGCATGGACAGGGGATTGGCTTGCATGCACAACAGCCGAAGACCTAGCAGTGACATCAGCACGCACCGCTCCTCGACTCTGTGGTACTTCCCACAAAGTCGGGTGCTTGGCTGACATGTGCCTGATCATGCTGGTGGTGGTCAGGCTGCTAGTTTTCGTACCCCTGCTGATAGTGGCATGGCAGGTGTGGCAAATGGCCTTTTTAGAGTCTTCTGGAGCCAACTTAAAAAACTCCCAGACTCGGGAAGACCGAACATTTGCACAGGCACCTTGAGTCGTGTTGTTGTTCCGGGGAACGGTTGCCTGCCTTCTGCCTGCGGACGCACCCCTGCTTCGTACTGGCTGTTGTGATGCTACGCCTCCCTCCCCCTGTGCACTGCTGTCCTCGCTCTGCATATCCTCCTGCCATGTAGGGTCAGCTACTGGATCATCCACCACGTCGTCTTCCTCTTCCGCACCCTGATCCTCCTCCTGACTTCCTGGCAATTGTGTCTCATCATCGTCCACCCCTTGTTGAGACACTTTGACAACGTTCCGTTCGTCATAACGCGGCTGCTCAAATATTTGGGCATCTGTACATACCATCTCCTCATGACCCACTTCAAGAGGAGGTGGCGACAGGCCAGATTCTGCGAATGGATACGTGAACAGCTCTTCCGAGTGTCCTAGTGTGGGATCTGTAATGTCCGTGGACGTGTAATCGGCCAGGTGGTAGGAAGGAGGATCAGGTTGGGAAATGTGCGGTGCAGTATCACGGCTACTGACAGTTGACCGTGCGGAAGACAGGGTGTTTGTGGAGGTGCCCATCTGACTTGAAGCATTATCCGCTATCCAAGTAACAACCTGTTGACACTGGTCTTGGTTCAACAGTGGTGTACTGCTGCGGGCCCCAAGAATTTGGGACAGGACGTGCGAGCGAGGAGATGTGGCCCTTTGTTGTTGCGAAATGAGTGCTTGCACACGACCTCGGCCTCTGCCTGCACCACCATCACGTCCACTTCCTTGTTCCTTGCCAACGCCCTTGCCAACGCCTTTGCGCATTTTGCCTGTATAGAGCGACAACTGCCTGGTCACTGTGGAGGTCACAGGAGATTAGGATTTTAGTTCCCTAACCTGTATAAAGGTATGACGTACAACAGTGTGGTGACTGTTGAGATGACAAGAGTTAGGATTTTAGTTCCCTAACTTGTAGAAACTTATGACGTACAACAGTGTGGTGACTGTTGAGATGACAAGAGTTAGGATTTTAGTTCCCTAACCTGTAGAAACGTATGACGTACAACAGTGTGGTGACTGTTGAGATGACAAGAGTTAGGATTTTAGTTCCCTAACTTGTAGAAACTTATGACGTACAACAGTGTGGTGACTGTTGAGATGACAAGTTAGGATTTTAGTTCCCTAACCTGTAGAAACGTATGACGTACAACAGTGTGGTGACTGTTGAGATGACAAGAGTTAGGATTTTAGTTCCCTAACTTGTAGAAACTTATGACGTACAACAGTGTGGTGACTGTTGAGATGACAATAGTTAGGATTTTAGTTCCCTAACTTGTAGAAACTTATGACGTACAACAGTGTGGTGACTGTTGAGATGACAAGAGTTAGGATTTTAGTTCCCTAACCTGTATTAAGGTACTACGTACACCTGTCTGGTGACTGTAATGGTTTGAAGAGAGGATTTTAGTCCCTAACCTGTATTAAGGCAGTACGTACACCTGTCTGGTGACTGTTTTGATGACAAGAGTTAGGATTTTAGTTCCCTAACCTGTATTAAGGTACTACGTACACCTGTCTGGTGACTGTAATGGTTTGAAGAGAGGATTTTAGTCCCTAACCTGTATTAAGGTAGTACGTACACCTGTCTGGTGACTGTTTTGATGACAAGAGTTAGGATTTTAGTTCCCTAACCTGTATTAAGGTACTACGTACACCTGTCTGGTGACTGTAATGGTTTGAAGAGAGGATTTTAGTCCCTAACCTGTATTAAGGTAGTACGTACACCTGTCTGGTGACTGTTTTGATGACAAGAGTTAGGATTTTAGTTCCCTAACCTGTATTAAGGTAGTACGTACACCTGTCTGGTGACTGTAATGGTTCAAGAGAGGATTTTAGTCCCTAACCTGTATTAAGGTAGTACGTACACCTGTCTGGTGACTGTGTTGATGACAAGAGTTAGGATTTTAGTTCCCTAACCTGTATTAAGGCAGTACGTACACCTGTCTGGTGACTGTAATGGTTCAAGAGAGGATTTTAGTCCCTAACCTGTATTAAGGTAGTACGTACACCTGTCTGGTGACTGTTTTGATGACAAGAGTTAGGATTTTAGTTCCCTAACCTGTATTAAGGTAGTACGTACACCTGTCTGATGACTGTAATGGTTTGAAGAGAGGATTTTAGTCCCTAACCTGTATTAAGGTACTAAGTACAAGAGTGTGGTGACTCTAATGGTCACAGAAAAGCTTGGATTTCAATCTGTATCACCCTGCCTATATCCTCCTAGATTAGTCCTGAGAAGGACTGTTCTGGTCACTGGAAATCTTGGACTCCGATCTGGATCACCCTGCCTATGTCCTCCTAGATTAGTCCTGAGAAGGACTGTTGTGGTCAGCAGCAGTTTGCAGCCCTGATCCGGATCTACCTATGAGGGCCGCAAATCTGTCCCTAATCAGCAGCAGACACTCTCCCTACACTCACTGTCTGGAAGGCTGTGTGCCGAGCACAGCGCGCCGGGACTTATAAAGGCTCGGTGACGCTGTGCAGGCCGGCCAATCACTGCTATACCACAACCAACAGGGCTGTGGCATTGCAGTGGTCTGTCAGCCAATCCCTGCACGTGGGCTGGCTCTCAAAAGAGCGCCAACATGGAGAGATGACGACCACGAGCACAGCACGAGTATCGCGAGATTACTCGGTGCTCGGCGAGTCGCCCGAGTACAGTGATACTCGTGCGAGTAACGAGTAGTGCCGAGCATGTTCGCTCAACACTAATCATCACACTTCAATACACAAGACCTGATTATGTTCCTCTATGCAAACAGCACTTTGATTCTGTAAACGTCTCTATCCTGACTGATCAGGGGGTTCCCGTTAAATTCAAGTACGGAAAAACTATTTTGCGATTACATTTTAGGCCTCGACGTGATTGACACCCCAAAATGGTGTCGCAACGTGTTTACGGAGATCCGACGATTTATGCCCGCTACTATATTGTTCAGACGGGTAACGGTTTAGAGGGCTTTTGCGGTGATGAGTACATGTATGGGGCAGGTCTTGCAGGAATATTTAGAGGCTTATTTAGAAAAGCGGTTCCTCTATTGAGAAAAGGCCTCGAATTAGTAAAACCCCATGTAAAGACCGCCGTTTCAAATATTGCTAAGGATGCGATTACCTCTTTCTCAACAGCTGCTATGAATAGGCTAAGCAGCCCACGCCAAGAAGGGTCTGGTATTATTTATGTTACTAAAAAACAGAAAAAAAGAAAAAGGCGTGTTCGCTGTTCGCCTCCGCCAATGCTCATGAATAAAATTACTCCCACAAGGCGCGCCCGCCAGAAAAGAGTAAGACGCACTGTTGAAGACATCTTCTAAGCAAACAAAAACAAGCAACATGGCCTTCATACATGATTCTTCTGCTGAGTGCACCAAATCAGAACTGGATATTTTTCAAATTCCATGTACCCAGGTGTCTATAGAGAAATCAATATTTGTGGAAGTCCAGCCTATTGCGGCTCTGGCGGACAACGCTCCACTGGAATTTTTCATTTCGGGAAGCGGGGAATATTATTACGATTTGAATAATACGCTAATCTACATAAACTGTCGCATTGTAAAACAAGATAATTCAGCTATCGCTGACGGTGCTCGTGTCGCGCTTATAAACTATCCTCTAGCGACTCTTTTTAATCAAGTTGATATCACCCTGGGGGATCGACTCATCTCCCAATCAGACAATCTGTATAGCTACAGAGCCTACATTGAAACTCTATTAAATTACAGTCCGCAAACTTTAGCCTCTCAATTCACCGCTGGTTTGTTTCATAAGGATACTTTGGCGCAGTTTAATATTCGTGTCCTGGATGGTGCGAATGTGGGCTTCAACAAGCGGGCCCATGCCACTGCTCGCTCTAAGCCTGTGGATTTGCTTGGACCGATTTTTGGTGATATATTTAATCAACCGAAGCTTATATTGAATGGCCTCGACCTAAAAATCAAGTTGACACGAAATAAAGACACTTTCTGTTTGATGTCTGCTGAAGCCGATCCTCTTAAAGTACAAATCATGAACGCTTGTCTCTATGTAAAGAGAGTCCAAGTCTCGCCGGCTGTGAGGATCGGTCATTCTCAGGCCTTACTATCCGCTACAGCAAAATATGCTATTGATAGGGTCTGTATGAAAGTGTACAGCATCCCTGCAGGGACGAGAATATCAAATGTTGAAAATCTCTTTTTGGGGGCTGTTCCGCGTACTATTATATTAGGCTTTGTAGATAATGAGGCCTTTAGCGGAGCGTATCATAAAAACCCACTGCAGTTTCATCATTACAATGTAAACCATGCGGCTTTATATTTGGATGGCCAGCAGATACCCTCCCAACCATTCCAACCTAATTTCAATGATAATTTAGCCGTCAGAGAGTATTTATCATTAGCGCACATTGCCGGTAAACAGAAAGCTGACTCAGCACTCAGTATCAATCGCGAAGAATTCCTAGATGGTTTTAGTCTTTTCGCCTTTGATTTATCAGCGGATCAAGAACCTGGAGGCCACTTTTCTCTCATTAAAACGGGAACCTGCGTTCTGAAGTACGTTTTTCCAACCCCACCCCCCATACGCTAAGCATGCTGGTATACTCAGTGAATTCATCTATTCTAGAAATTAACAACCGCCGTGAAGTATTGTATGACTTCTACTGATGATGGATTCCCTGCAACTCACTACGGTATTGAAGGCCGATCACTATACAGATGCCATATTTTCTGGGGTGTATCCATGTGACTTGTTACCATTAAGTAGAGTTACTCAGAGGCCTGCAGCGTACATCATAAATACAGACCGGGCCAATCAGAGCGGCAAACATTGGATATTAATTGTCCTTTGTACTGAAAAAAATGCAATATTCTTTGACAGTTATGGCCTCTCCCCGGACAGCGTACTTTTTCCGGCTGAATTTATAAACTTCCTGAAGAGAAATTGTGAAATATTCTGCTATCAAGACAAGCAAATTCAAAATACTTATAGTACTGTGTGTGGGCATTATTGCGTGTATATTCTAAAGCTTCTTGCAAGGGGCTTGGCATTCAGTGAGATTTTGCAACCATTTACTGATGACTTAAATCATAATGATAACAGAGTATATAAATCTGTAAAGCAAGATTTACTTGAATCAAACTGCTATTGCAAGAATTCTTTTATGTTTAATCAGTGTTGTCTTTCCCTATGTAATGTGTTTGATACAGTAAAATAACATGTCATGACATACAGTTTCAAATGTCTATTTCATTAAAAAGAAGTGCTCTGATGCAAAAAATGCAAAGTATAAGAAAACCTGATATGTTTGTTCATGTTACACAATATTGCTTATGTGATGAAAAAACTGCGATGTAAACAAAAAAAACTAAGAGCAACATTATCTGTCAGTACTGCTCAACATCTGTGGCTGCTGCTTTGATCTTATCTTCCACTGTATTCTGTAAACCCAAAGCTAGGCGGAGTCCTTATCTCTTGTACTTCTGAAGGAATTGGTTTCTCTGATCTTACAAATGTGCAAGCTACACATCTAAAAACCTAACTTGCTTCGTAATGAAAATTCGTTGTGAAAATGACAAGTTAATATGCTGTTTTATAAATTGTAATTGATTTTTGTTTTCAATAACATATTTTTGTGTCTCATTCTAAAATACCTAAGTAAATGTCATTTGTAAAATGTAATGCATTATAACATGTATTTGATTGTTGATTAATAAACAATATAAGTACACTTTTAATACAAGGGAATAATTATTGGTTATATATTTAATACCAGTGAATTCTTTTTGGGGCCCATAAATATTTTGACCTATGAATCAAATCTGGTTAAAGTATAAAAATCCTATGCTATAAAAGTCATTACTATGTTTCCAAGCTGCTAGGCTGTATCAAATTCTATAATGGTACACTTTTAATACCAAGGAATAATTATTGGTTATATATTTGATACCTGTGAATTCTTATAGGACATATAAAATAATATTCCCAATTAAATAATACTGTTTTATTAAAAAGGTTATAAAAGGGAATCATTATCCTAATAATAAGCCCTATGAAACAATACCTTTTTTATAAATAATATGCCCAATGAATCAAACCTGATTAAAGTATAAAAATCCTATGCTATAAAAAGCCATTACTATGATTCAAAGCTAATAGGCTGTATCAAAATCTATAATGGTACACCTTTAATACCAGGGAATAATTATTGGATATATAAAATAATATTCCCAATTAAATAATACTGTTTTATTAAAAAGGTTATAAAAGGAAATCAATGGGCAAATAAATAATAAGCCCTATGAAACAATTCCTTTTTTATATCAAATTAATATAAAATTTGATAACAAAATGTATTAAATACGTCCCTTTTTAGATCAATTTGATATCAATTTGATTAAAAAGGGGCGTGTTTAATACACTTTGATAGGGGGCGGGGCACCTGTCAGATTTCGTTTGACGGATCATACAGACTCCTTACTACTACTCTGCTCCCCGCACACTCGCCTGTATACTCTGCTCCCCGCACAGCCGCCTGTGTACTCTGCTCCCCGCACAGCCGCCTGTGTACTCTGCTCCCCGCACACCCGCCTCTATACACAGCTGCCTGTATACTCTGCTCCCTGCACACCCGCCTGTATACACAGCCACCTCTATACTCTGCTCCCTGCACACCCGCCTGTATACACAGCCGCCTCTATACTCTGCTCCCCGCACAGCCGCCTCTATACTCTGCTCCCCGCACAGCCGCCTCTATATTCGGCTCCCCGCACAGCCGCCTCTATACTCTGCTCCCCGCACAGCCGCATCTAACACAGCCGTCTGTATACTCTGCTCCCCGCACACCCGACTGTATACTCTGCTCCTCGCACCGCCCCCTGTATACTCTGCTCCCCGCACCGCCCCCTGTATACTCTGCTCCCCGCACCGCCCCCTGTATACTCTGCTCCCCGCACCGCCCCCTGTATACTCTGCTCCCCGCACCGCCCCCTGTATACTCTGCTCCCCGCACCGCCCCCTGTATACTCTGCTCCCCGCACCGCCCCCTGTAGACTCTGCTCCCCGCACCGCCGCCTGTAGACTCTGCTCCCCGCACAGCCGCCTGTAGACTCTGCTCCCCGCACAGCCGCCTGTAGACTCTGCTCCCCGCACAGCCGCCTGTAGACTCTGCTCCCCGCACAGCCGCCTGTAGACTCTGCTCCCCGCACCGCCCCCTGTATACTCTGCTCCCCGCACCGCCCCCTGTATACTCTGCTCCCAGCACAGCCGCCTGTATACTCTGCTCCCCGCACAGCCGCCTGTATACACAGCCGCCTGTGTACTCTGCTCCCCGCACAGCCGCCTCTGTACTCTGCTCCCCGCACAGCCGCCTCTGTACTCTGCTCCCCGCACAGCCGCCTCTGTACTCTGCTCCCCGCACAGCCGCCTCTGTACTCTGCTCCCCGCACAGCCGCCTCTGTACTCTGCTCCCCGCACAGCCGCCTCTGTACTCTGCTCCCCGCACAGCCGCCTCTGTACTCTGCTCCCCGCACAGCCGCCTCTGTACTCTGCTCCCCGCACAGCCGGCGGTATACTCTTCTCCCCGCACAGCCGCCGGTATACTCTGCTCCCCGCACAGCCGCCGGTATACTCTGCTCCCCGCACAGCCGCCGGTATACTCTGCTCCCCGCACAGCCGCCGGTATACTCTGCTCCCCGCACAGCCGCCGGTATACTCTGCTCCCCGCACAGCCGCCGGTATACTCTGCTCCCCGCACAGCCGCCGGTATACTCTGCTCCCCGCACAGCCGCCGGTATACTCTGCTCCCCGCACAGCCGCCGGTATACTCTGCTCCCCGCACAGCCGCCGGTATACTCTGCTCCCCGCACAGCCGCCGGTATACTCTGCTCCCCGCACAGCCGCCGGTATACTCTGCTCCCCGCACAGCCGCCGCTATACTCTGCTCCCCGCACAGCCGCCGCTATACTCTGCTCCCCGCACAGCCGCCGGTATACTCTGCTCCCCGCACCGCCGCCTGGATACTCTGCTCCCCGCACCGCCGCCTGGATACTCTGCTCCCCGCACCGCCGCCTGGATACTCTGCTCCCCGCACATCCGCCTGGATACTCTGCTCCCCGCACAGCCGCCTGTATACACAGCCGCCTGTATACTCTGCTCCCCGCACAGCCGCCTGTATACACAGCCGCCTGTATACTCTGCTCCCCGCACCGCCCCCTGTATACTCTGCTCCCCGCACAGCCGCCTGTATACTCTGCTCCCCGCACAGCCGCCTGTGTACTCTGCTCCCCGCACAGCCGCCTGTGTACTCTGCTCCCCGCACAGCCGCCTGTGTACTCTGCTCCCCGCACACCCGCCTCTATACACAGCTGCCTGTATACTCTGCTCCCTGCACACCCGCCTGTATACACAGCCGCCTCTATACTCTGCTCCCTGCACACCCGCCTGTATACACAGCCGCCTCTATACTCTGCTCCCCGCACAGCCGCCTCTATACTCTGCTCCCCGCACAGCCGCCTCTATATTCGGCTCCCCGCACAGCCGCCTCTATACTCTGCTCCCCGCACAGCCGCATCTATACACAGCCGTCTGTATACTCTGCTCCCCGCACACCCGACTGTATACTCTGCTCCTCGCACCGCCCCCTGTATACTCTGCTCCCCGCACCGCCCCCTGTATACTCTGCTCCCCGCACCGCCCCCTGTATACTCTGCTCCCCGCACCGCCCCCTGTATACTCTGCTCCCCGCACCGCCCCCTGTATACTCTGCTCCCCGCACCGCCCCCTGTATACTCTGCTCCCCGCACCGCCCCCTGTATACTCTGCTCCCCGCACCGCCCCCTGTAGACTCTGCTCCCCGCACCGCCGCCTGTAGACTCTGCTCCCCGCACAGCCGCCTGTAGACTCTGCTCCCCGCACAGCCGCCTGTAGACTCTGCTCCCCGCACAGCCGCCTGTAGACTCTGCTCCCCGCACAGCCGCCTGTAGACTCTGCTCCCTGCACAGCCGCCTGTAGACTCTGCTCCCCGCACCGCCCCCTGTATACTCTGCTCCCCGCACCGCCCCCTGTATACTCTGCTCCCCGCACCGCCCCCTGTATACTCTGCTCCCAGCACAGCCACCTGTATACTCTGCTCCCCGCACAGCCGCCTGTATACACAGCCGCCTGTGTACTCTGCTCCCCGCACAGCCGCCTCTGTACTCTGCTCCCCGCACAGCCGCCTCTGTACTCTGCTCCCCGCACAGCCGCCTCTGTACTCTGCTCCCCGCACAGCCGCCTCTGTACTCTGCTCCCCGCACAGCCGCCTCTGTACTCTGCTCCCCGCACAGCCGCCTCTGTACTCTGCTCCCCGCACAGCCGCCGGTATACTCTTCTCCCCCCACAGCTGCCGGTATACTCTGCTCCCCGCACCGCCGCCTGTAGACTCTGCTCCCCGCACAGCCGCCTGTAGACTCTGCTCCCCGCACAGCCGCCTGTAGACTCTGCTCCCCGCACAGCCGCCTGTAGACTCTGCTCCCCGCACAGCCGCCTGTAGACTCTGCTCCCCGCACCGCCCCCTGTATACTCTGCTCCCCGCACCGCCCCCTGTATACTCTGCTCCCCGCACCGCCCCCTGTAGACTCTACTCCCCGCACCGCCACCTGTAGACTCTGCTCCCCGCACAGCCGCCTGTAGACTCTGCTCCCCGCACAGCCGCCTGTAGACTCTGCTCCCCGCACAGCCGCCTGTAGACTCTGCTCCCCGCACAGCCGCCTGTAGAGTCTGCTCCCCGCACAGCCGCCTGTAGACTCTGCTCCCCGCACCGCCCCCTGTATACTCTGCTCCCCGCACCGCCCCCTGTATACTCTGCTCCCCGCACCGCCCCCTGTATACTCTGCTCCCCGCACCGCCCCCTGTATACTCTGCTCCCAGCACAGCCACCTGTATACTCTGCTCCCCGCACAGCCGCCTGTATACACAGCCGCCTGTGTACTCTGCTCCCCGCACAGCCGCCTCTGTACTCTGCTCCCCGCACAGCCGCCTCTGTACTCTGCTCCCCGCACAGCCGCCTCTGTACTCTGCTCCCCGCACAGCCGCCTCTGTACTCTGCTCCCCGCACAGCCGCCTCTGTACTCTGCTCCCCGCACAGCCGCCTCTGTACTCTGCTCCCCGCACAGCCGCCGGTATACTCTTCTCCCCGCACAGCCGCCGGTATACTCTGCTCCCCGCACAGCCGCCGGTATACTCTGCTCCCCGCACAGCCGCCGGTATACTCTGCTCCCCGCACAGCCGCCGGTATACTCTGCTCCCCGCACAGCCGCCGGTATACTCTGCTCCCCGCACAGCCGCCGGTATACTCTGCTCCCCGCACAGCCGCCGGTATACTCTGCTCCCCGCACAGCCGCCGGTATACTCTGCTTCCCGCACAGCTCCCTGTATACTCTGCTCCCCGCACAGCCCCCACTGACCCGCCTGTATACACACAATTCATTTCACCGCGCTCCCGATGCAATTGCATCGGGCCTTTTTACTAGTACTGAGATAAACAGTACTATGTCCTACCATCTTTACATAATTTGTACTCCAATTATGGCATCCCCACAGAGCGGTGTTTATAACCATACACGTAAATAGCATGTACGACAATCTGCCAACACCCCTTCACCCACGGTTCTCATGGGAAAAGAATGTTGGCAACCGATGCACATCCCTCCCGTTACAGACATGTATATCAATACTTATTACCACATCCGAGGCACCCCTATCACATAGGACAATAAACAGTAGATCCCTAGTATGATATTCCCATAGGTGCACTTTCCAGTATTATCCCCTCCTTTCCTTTTCTTCTTTCCCTGTATAAAAAGTGTTATTCAGGGTAAAGTCCATCGGTGATTATCCAGGAGGCAGTCATCGCAGTCAGATCAATCTTGGCCGTACGGTTACATACTATCATACTCATATCTTGGAAAACTAGGAAAAGTGAAAAAAGTGAGTTAAAAATAAATTTTAAAAACACTTAAAAATTGATCAACAAGTCAGCAGTTTATGGTAACCAATTCCTTTATAGGAAGGGCACAAAACTCAGTTTTTCGTTTAATCCCTTTGGGCTCATCGTATCTAGTTTTACAATCCATTTGCACTCTAGTTGTGCCAGTCTCTTACCGTAATTCCCACCCCGAGATCCCAAATCCAGAGTATCAATGCCTCTGGCTTTAAGACCTGCCAGATTGCAATTATGTTTCCTCTTGAAATGTCGGGGTATGGTTTTCATTAAGGGGTCATCCACTTCCAATTTCACTGCAGCTTTAATATCGCGAATATGTTCGCCAATTCTAATGCGTAATTCCCGTGTGGTTAGTCCAATATAGACCAAACCACACGGGCATGTTGCGTAGTATATGACATTGGTTGTGGCACAACTTATATACTTCAAGATCTTATACTCTTTTTCACCCTTGGTGTCCATAAAGGATGTGGATCTAACCATATTCCGACATCCCTTGCAATCACCGCAGGGATAAAAGCCTATCCTAGGTTTGGTGTCTCCTATGGTGGGTTGATTTTTCTGCACGTAATGACTGTGCACTATTGTGTCCCTTAAATTACGCCTCACAACATAGCCTATGACGCTCTCGGGGTCCAGACGTGTGACTGTGCAAAATTTTGTGGCTGTAGTTGTGACGGTGTAGATGCCAATCCCGGACATACACACACACACATTCAGCTTTATATGTTAGACTAGCTGTAGTACCCAGCTACGCCCGGGTTAATAAATAACTGATGTTAGCTATAACAAAATAGAATTTGAATATGTCATATTAATGACCTGTAGGAAAATAGAAGCTGAGCTGTGATTGATTGCTATAGGCAGCCTAATAAATCTCCAGCCAACAGTAAACCCTCCCCCTGGCTGGGCAGTATATGTTACCTCACTCATACACATAATAATAGGCAGCTCATGTGACTGACATCTGCCTTAATTCCCTATATAAAAATACCCTGAGGACGGTGCCAGGATTGGGCGCCGAAACGCGTCGGTTTATAAGAATAAAGAAAATTTCGTTTGGAACACTGTTTCCCTTGTGATCCTTTGGATGATCGGGCAGCGCGGACTGTAACACACCTTTGATCCCAGAACTCTTAATTCCCTATATGGCACATGTGTTGCACATTGGCTGTTTTTAATCAGATGTTTATGTTTGGAAATTAAAGATAGCACACGTATGAGGCGAGTTGTGTGAGGTAATTTCTGCACATCTGTGTCTGTCTGTGTGGTGTGTGTCCCTGGGGTGTGTGTATGTGTGTGTCCCTGTGGGGTGAGTGCATGTGTCCCTATAGGGTGTGTATGTGTGTGTGTCCCTGTGTGGGGGAGTCTGTGTGGTGTGTGTCTCTGTTGTGTGTGTTTCTTTGTGGTGTGTGTGTGTGTGTGTCCCTGTGGGGTGAGTGTATGTGTCCCTATAGGGTGTGTATGTGTGTGTGTGTCCCTGTGGGGGGGTCTGTGTGGTGTGTGTGTGTGTATCTGTGTTGTGTGTGTCTTTTTGTGGTGTGTGTGTGTGTGTGTGTTCCTGTGGGGTGTGTGTGTGTGTGTCCCTGTGTGGTGTGTGTGTGTGTGTGTGTGTGTATCTGTGTTGTGTGTGTCTCTTTGTGGTGTGTGTGTCCCTGTGGGGTGAGTGCATGTGTCCCTATAGGGTGTGTGTGTGTCCCTGTGGGGGGGGGACTGTGTGGTGTGTGTGTGTCTCTTTGTGGTATGTATGTCCCTGTGGGGTGAGTGCATGTGTCCCTATAGGGTGGCTATGTGTGTGTGTCCCTGTGGGGGGGGTCTGTGTGGTGTGTGTGTCTGTGTTGTGTGTGTCTCTTTGTGGTGTGTGTGTGTCCCTGTGGGGTGAGTGCATGCGTCGCTATAGGGTGTGTGTGTGTCCCCGTGGGGGTGTGTCTCTGTCTTGTGTGTGTCTCTTTGTGGTGTGTGTGTGTTTGTTCGGGTGAGTGGTGAGTATCCAATGTTGGGGCTGCACCTTAGCGACTATACACTTGCTGTTACTCTTTGTGTGCGTGTGGTGTGTATACATGTCCCCGTGCTTGGTGAATATCTCATGTTGGGGCCCAACCTTAGTGACTATATGCTGGTATGTGCTTTTAGTCTTGGGCGCTGTCATTAAGCCCCTCTCATTCACAACTGTCAACTGTGTAACTGTCACTTTTTCCCCATTATGTAGATAGGGGCAAAATTGTTTGATGAATTGGAATGCGCAAGGTTTAAATTTCACCTCACAACATAGCCTATGACGCTCCCGGGGTCCAGACATGTGACTGTGCAAAATTTTGTAGCTATAGGTGACAGCTGTCAATTTTCCTCCAACACTTTTTCCATTCACATAGCAGGTGCTGCCAACCACAACACGGCCGCGATTCTGGGAGATACAGATGAGCTGCAGCTATCTGTATCTCCCAGAAACGATCGGATTGTGCAGCAAGGTGCCGCTTAAAGTGGCAATGTAAAAATAAGAATGAATTGATTAATAAAGTTTTTAAAAACCTGTAAAAAAAAAAATATATAAAAGTTCATATCACCCCCCTTTTCCCTCAATCACAATAAAAGTACCGTATTTTCCGGCGTATAAGACGACTGGGTGTATAAGACGACCCCCAACTTTTCCAGTTAAAATATAGTGTTTGGAATATACTCGCCGTATAAGACTACCCCCCTTCTACGGTATGATCCCCACTGCGACTCCACACAGCCCTCCATACAGTATAATGGACCCACATATAGAATAATGGCCCCTACATCTCTTCACACTGTATTATGACCCCCACACAGCTCTCCATAAAGTATAAAGGCTTCCTCATACCCTTCAAGTATTATCATCCTCCCACAGAGCCCTCCATATATTATAATAGCTTCCATATGGTATAATTATCTCCATATATTATAATGCATCATCCATAGTCACCCATTATAATGCACCATCATAGTGCTCCATATAGTATAATACACCACATAATCTTCCATATAATGCACCCCCATAGTCATCCTCATACAATGCAACCCCATAGGCCTCCATATAGTATGATGCACCCTCATAGTCCTCCATATTCTATAAACACAGAGAGAGTAATGTGCCAGTGCTGGGGTGGGTGGAAAGTGTAGGTGACACGGAGAGGAGGGACATGCCAGCTCCAGATGGGGCAGTTTAAGAGACACAGGGATGGGGATGTGCCAACGTAGTGGGGAAGGGTGGCTGTACCAGCGTAGTAAGGAAAGTGGTAGGTGACATGGAGAGGAGTGGACATGCCAGCATCGTGGTGAGGGGCATAGGTGACATGGAGAGGGGTGGGCATGCCAGCATCATGGTAAGGGGGGTAGGTGACATGGAGAGAGGGTCGTGTCAATAGTAGTGGGGTACATGGGACGAACTTTCCTGTCAATATCACCCAGAAGAAATAATAAGAGTAACTACTGTAACCACAGGAGAATCTCATTTCAACTATTTCCAGTAGCTCTGCCAGCTGTCAATGAATAGAAACCTGTACTGGCCTGGGGAGTATCACAGCAGAAGGTTTGTAACAATGTGTCAGTGTAGAGATCACAGAGAGTTGGCCATACTGACACTGTAACAAACCCTCAGCAGTGAAGGGAGACAGTCTGAGCAGAATATGGGTGTTTATACTGCAAATGTGAAGTGTGACAAACTGTGAGCTGTCTCCTCCAGCCTGCAGGTCTGTACTTCTGCAGGGGAGGAGGGGGAAGGGGTGTTTATAACCACACATTCCTCCTGGTCGCAGGGATCCCGGGACAGAGTGTAATTCAGAATCTTATCCCTCATCTGCTCCTTGTTTTCTATCATCAGAGCTGGGTTGGAAGAAGAGGAACTTTCGGAGGAGGACAATCCCCTCCTCCATACACCTCTGGTGATTGAAAAACTGAGCAGTGCCAGTGACTGACCCCACCATAATCACAAGCACAACCCTCACCCTCCTCTCCTCACAACAAGGAGGGGGAGGGAGCAGTACTGACAGACGCTGTACCTGCAGTAGGGGCCGGGGGTTGTATTGATATCCAGCTCCTTCATGCTGGAGGCTGCAAAAGTGTCGCTCTGTTCCTGTCTCTCCTCCTGGAGAATTAAGGCAGAGAGCGGCCGGCAGTGCACATGTCGTGGGCTGCGGGCCTCCTGCAGATGCCGCCCTGTCTTTTTGCCAGTAGGTGGCGCACCCGGCCTATAAGACGACCCCTGACTTTTGATAAGATTTTCAGAGCTTCAAAACTCGTCTTATACACCAGAAAATACGGTATTAAAAAATTTTAAAAAAATACACGTCTGGTATCGCCGCATTCAGAATCGCCCGATCTATCATCCTATTAAATCCGTTAATAAGAGCCGTAAACTCAGTATTGGAAAAAATGGTCCAAACGCCAAGATTCCGTTTTTTTTTGGTCGCCGCAAATTGCTATAAAATGCAATAACGGGCGATCAAAACTGCGGATCCCCCCTAAAATGGTATCATTAGAAATGTTAGCTCAAAAAGCAAATAATAAGTCATCACACAGCCCCAGATCCTAAAAAATGAGGACGCTACGGGTCGCAGAACATGGCGCAAAAAGTCAGTTTTTGTTTTTTTTGCAAACTTCTGAATTTTTTTTCACCGCCTAGATACCAGTAAAGGTATACATGTTGGGTGTCTACGAACTCGTACCAAAGCAAGGCATCACCCTGTCATGTCAGTTTTACCATACAGTGAACATGGCGACTACAATACCCCAAAAAAAATGTGTTATTGCCCTTTTTTTCCAATTTCACTGCATTTAGAATTTTTTTGCAATTGCCCTGTACACTATATGGTAAAATAAAATATTGCATATGAAAGTACATCTCGTCCCGCAAAAAACAAGCCATCATATGTCTATATTGACAGAAAAATATAAAAAAGTTTTGGCTCTTGGAAGCAGGGGAGCAAAAAACGAAAATGAAAAATGAAAAATTCCCCGGTCATGAAGGGGTTAAAGTCTGAGTTTGGGGTTTGGACTCAAGTTTGAGTCATGTCCAGCCCCAAACTCGAACTTTAAAAAAAAAGCCTGGTCAGGTCAGCTGAACACAAACATTGATGGGTTCACCCATCACTAAAAGCTAGTAAAAATACATCTCAAAAATGCTGAAAAAAAGTTTTAAAACCCACCGACAGACAAAAATGTTGCTTAAATGCTCAAGAAACAACTACCGGTAATAAAACACTAAAAAAATGCTTCAGGAAAAAAAGTTGATATTTTTGGAAGAATTCTTGTAGAAAAACGTTTTGTCTAGAATGGATGTCAGATTCATGTACCCCAAAATTCCCCAAAACAGGAGCATCTTTACTTGAAAAATTCAACTTTTTTGACCACCTCAAAAAACCTCACTTTCCTGTGCCACACTAAATATTTGGTAATAGAAAAGTAGAAGTCCATTCACCTGTTCCCCCTCTCCAAAGTTTCTTGATCCTCAGCACGGACTCTGCATGGCTTGCTGCTGTATTAAATTATATCCAAATATCCAGCAAGGACATGAGCCGGCACTTCAAGCTCCTCATAAAATGTCCATTTATTTTGAATCAGGTTAAAAACAGATTTACTAAACCTTTGGAGAAGGCACCCTTCAAATATCAGGGACCTGGAGCAGTTTGCCAAAGAAGAATTGTCTAAAACTCCAGCAGAGCATTGTAAGAAACTCATTGATGGTTACCGGAAGCGGTTGATCGCAGTTATTTAGGCTAAAGGTTGTGCAACCAAGCATTAGGCTGAGGGTGCCAATACGTTTGTCTGGCCCATTTTTGCATTCTTGGAGTGTTGTGTGAAATGATCAATGTTTTGCTATTTTCATGAAGAAACTATATATATATATAAATATATATATATATATATATATATATATATATATACATACATATATATATATATGGTATATATATATATATATATATATATATATATATATATATATACATATATATGCCATATATTGCTTCCATCTTAAGGATTTATAGCTATCTAAAGAATGAGTCCTCAACTCTTGCCACTGTGAATGGAGAGGTGGATAGTTAAAATCTATATTAGTTTCCTAAAGTGGAATCTACATCTACTAAACATTTATGGAACCATGTGAATATGTTATAAGTATCTGGGTAAGAAATACCACTTTGAGTTTGGGGCGGGATATGGCCACCATGATTACCAAAACTAGGTACAACTGATTTTTTCATATCTGTAGATTCTACAGGTAGGAACTTCACCTGGCATATATTTGTGGCATGTAAACCGCCTTTGCCACATACAGTATATACTGTATATGTATGGCTAGGAAGACCCTGCTAAGCAAATGCAAAAATGATTGTGCTAGAAAGATGCAATGCAACTGTGAAAGCAAAAAAATCAATGCTAATGTAAGTAGGATATGCCAAGCTTTAATTTAAGCTGAAAATCTAATTATTGAGAGCACTGACTCAAATACACAATTTCAAGATGAATTCATGCTTTGACGGAAAACTCCATCTTGTGGCGGCTCAGCCCATGGATAAAACATGTCTTGTGTGATTCGAGTATCTTCTGAGCCAAGCGTGATCATAGGCTTTGTGAGTTATAGCACAATTATCCCGTAATACACACTGATATACAGATACATCATTACAAAGACATGATAAAAGCACAGTGTGAGGAGTGAGCTAGTCATTAGCGTTAACAGGTCTTAGCTGCTTTTATGAGCCTCAACTGTACAATGTGAGCAGAAGTGTAGAAATCATGTAAAGACAGTGAATTCCACCATGGCATGGATTCCAGATGAGATTCACAATATTTTAGCTCAAAAATGGATATTCACGACAAGTTTATGATAAAACAAATAGTATGGCTGTAATAACATAAAAAAAAATGAAGCTACAAATTAGTCTGGAAGTGCATCGGGTTGTATAGATATGTATTGTTACACACCCAATGCCATTATAGGGTAATTTGTATGTATTTCCAAGCAATGGCACATTGGATTTCTACAAGGCAGGTGCCATTATATTGTTCCTTGACTTCTAGATTGACTAATGAAATAGACCCAACAGGTTTACTTTAAAACTCTTAAGCATTCCTTACAGAATTAGGATTCGTTGGAGCATTTATCACAGTCGACTGCTATGCAATGTTTTAGCAGATAGCGCTCGCTCCAATGTTATATTATGGGGCAGTGCAGATCTGCGATTTTTTGCTTCTGTGCCCATTACCGATCCAGCCATGGGTCCATCCATCTGGTGTGTCAAGAGTCACTCACATCACATGAGTCCATAAAACCTTTGAAATATTTGCCTTCAGAAATTCCTTAGCTCAGTCTTCACGTTTGCACTTCTGTGTCTTGCTCAGTGGTGGTGTGTTTCCGCCTTCCTTTCCTCATCCAAGTCTCTAAGCACTGAACACCTTATACTTCTGGGCCCTCCAGGGAGGTCTCAACTCTGAAATAGGACAGCACTGGAGGATAATGGTTTTCTGGTTACTTCACATTTGATTCTTCTCAAATTTTTTGGCAGTCAACATGCTGCTTTTTCTCTCAGTACAGATTTTGCAACCCTGTTGACTAGCTACACCAAAACATTTGATGATTATGTGATGGAACTCCAATATCTTTGCAATTTTTGACCTTTTAAATCTCTTTTTTGCCCATTTTGCCTGATGAAAACAAGCTGCCTAATATTTCCTTACACCTTGATAAAGGGTGGGGATATCCTTAGATCACAACCTTCCTCATTACACAAATACTCATCACTGCTTCATCCATAAACATTCAAGGTTATACAGTTTGCGGTTGGAAAACCTGTATAAAAATGATGATCTGGCCAAAATACCCATTTGCTTTATAATTCGGAACACAATGTATATTAAAGTACAAGTTTAGATTGTGATCTGGTTGTTATGATATATGATATAAAATACTATAAAAGAGAAAAATGTGACAGAACAGAGTCACACATCTGTGTTTCACATTCCAAGTATGAACCATGATACCTGGACCAAACGCTGCTCTCCTAACTAGAGATGAGAAGACCCGTGGAAGTTCGGGTTCTGGGGGTTCAGCTGGAGTTTTTCTAAAGTTCTGTTCTGGACTCAAACTTGACCTGAACCTGATTGGAAGTCACTGATTGGGCAATTCTGCTCTCCGCCTACATACAGCCAGCCATACACAAAGCACTTTCGAGGGAGGGAGGGCGTGGCTTTATCGTTTTTATCTTGTACACACCTCATCGGATTACACTGATTTTACCCCCAGTGTGAGCTGATCAAACACGTCAAACGGCTCACACTAGGCCGAGCACTGAGAGTACCTGAGCAAAGCGATGCTCGCTCAAAACCACCTGAAGTCTGAACCCGAATGCTGAACTTTTTTTTAAAATCTGTGTTTGGTATAAACTCCGAAATTTAAAGCCTAGTTCACTCATCTCTACTCCTCACCCATCCTCAACAACATTATTGGCTTACATGAGGCTGTCGCGTTTAGGTAAGTAAGTGCGCTAACGGCTCATGGATCAAGTCCGAACTTGGACTGGGGAACATGGATGTGTGAATGCGGCTTTAGTCTGCTGTGCTCCTGTTACTCAGCAAGTCATCATGAGGCACATGAAAAGACATAAATTATTCATTTGGCCACATAAACAGCAGAATATACAGCGTGGTTGTACATACACATCCTACATGGGTCTGAAGCATTTTTCTATACCTCTAATTAGAGATCAGTGTTGTTGAAATGTTGGCAGACACGTTTGATCACATAATTGATATTGCCCTATTGTCGCTGAATTCATTGACAATTTCAGCCTTTACGCCATGTTTTGACAGATGAAGACTGTAACACAGCCGTCATATATACTGATAGATTAGAGCAGAAAGTGATTTTCCAGGGAGAAGTATATCTGCATGGTGCAGCCTCACGCTTGACTTTACTGAATTTTCATGTTCCAGTGTTCGCAGTCCTCGAATGACTAAGCTCTGTCTGGAACAGCCCAAGCACAGGAAGAATATATTAAGCAATTAAAAAGTCTCCTTTATTCTGTTTCCTGCAGATTGCTAATATTCACTTGCAATTTTCAGCTTGCGAAACAGCATCACCTGCTGGGAATGGACCAGATTTCACTGTAAGAGGAGATCTGGGTTAACTCATTTAACCAAGATGAAAGAATAAGGCAGCGTTTACTCTATACACACTTATAAAGGAAACGAGCAAGGATAAAGAACGAAGATGACAAAATGGTGGACGTGGCTTCAATGGTCACCAGACCAAGACTATTTATAACACAGGTAACATTATATTGTAAAGGTATTACCTATAAGATAGAGATCTAGAAGTGCAGATGAGTCTGACATAGCACATTACATTTTATAGAGTGCTGGTTTGACCAGGGGTTCTGGCTGGGCAAGATTTGGCTTGGTATTCAAGAATTTATGTTAGGATTTAGTCTACTAGACTGTACCATAACCAATAGTAGAAAACTGACATAGATATTAAGTATTTGTTTAGCAGAAAGACCTTACAGTCACATATTAGTAAATTGGATTTGGTTAATGACATTGTGCAAAAGTACACTGTTACTTATAATTCTGAACACCATGGACACTTAAAGGGGTTGTCTCAAAATGTAGACTGTGAGCCCTCGTGGACAGGGTCCCCTCCTGTACCTGTACGTCCTGATCGCCTAGATTTAGTGTACTTGTTCTTGTCTCCCTTATCATCATGTAAAGCGCCATGGAACCTAATGGCGCTATATAAATAAATAAATTAATAATAATAATAATAATAAAAATGTAGATTCAGGAGCATACTCCTCTCGCTCTCAAATTTCAGCTTTGCCAGGAGGCACTGCACTCCTGAAGACTGACAATTGTTGTGAGCAGCATGTTCGTGCTGCTACTTACTCCAAACTCCTAGGCTGCTAGCGGAGACATACTTACCTCTGTAACATGGGAGAAGCAGAAACTAACTGATCCTGGTTGGGGCTAGTGATCCATCCAGCTTCAGAGCAATGCGAGATGGCTGTTAAGCATAGAGCCGGCAGTCAGAGTGCACTCATTACCTAGGTAAGCTGCCACTCTTAGACTGCAGGATAGCTGGTGACCAGGTCAATGAGCTGTACACTATAAAATCAAAAATCCATCCCATTTATTTTCTATGGCACAAAAATGGCATATCTGAAGACGTGACTGTATCATGCCCCAATTCAAGCTCTATTAAAGAGCTGCTCTAACAAATGGTATCACATGAAGGAACATATGCCAGTGGAATCTGTGTGCCCTCTGGGACTGTAGAGGGTTAATGTTAAATTTTTTGCTTTGGCCATCAAAGCTTGCAAAAGTAGTTTTGATTGTACAATGGGGATGTACCACTCATGATTAACCCATCCACCTTGAAAAGATACTATTAAAATTGATCAGGAGAAATATATGCAGCGATGTAGTCACGTGAATAATTTTGAGCTTCAATATTAGATACATTGCCTACTTTAGAAGAGAATACTCTTACCAGTGGGACTTCCAGGTTGTGAAACTCCACTGATCATACATTGATGATCTGTTAATGGATACTGCCCCTTTCTATATGTTTATAACATATTAATGGAATTAAACATAAATGTTTGATAGATGTGTGTCCCACCGGTTAGCATACTAGCATACCATGAAGAATGGGGAGGTGGCCACCGCACTCTCCATTTATTTATGCAGGACAACAGGACCAATTTCTTACATAAAGCACCTCTCCAGTGTTATTTTTCATTGCACCATTGGAGTGCTGCTTTAAGTGTAAGTGACCTGCCCCCTGTCTTATACTAACATTCTGGCATCTTCATTTTTTTCCAGCACGGCTCCAGTCGACCTCCAGCGATTTGTGACCTGCCAGCTGCCCAAGTGTTTCATAGATCACGCTGGAGGACACAGCTCTATACATCTCAAGTCTAAGAGAGCCTCGTTCTGGTCTTGCTCTGGCTCTCATAGACTTTCATAGCGAGCTTGTGACGTAAATTCTGACTTCTGGCCAATCAGAAGCTATGGACACAGGATGGTGCCACGTGAGTGGATTGACACAAAAAAAGTGAAGCTGCCAGAGGGTGAGTATATATGCAGATATGCGTTCATATCTGCTTTTATTTTCTGGCTCTGGATCTTGGTTCCAATAGTATCAGAGAGTCATGGGGATGTCGTGCGTTTTGACACACGTATAACAAGCAGATATCATGCGGATGTCATGCATATGACATGTGTATGAGATGCAAGTGTGCAGTTTGCCACAAGTAGCATCCATATGTCATGCGCAAGTCCTTGGGTGAACTCAGTTGCTCCCGGCTTAACCCACCATTATCCCAGCAGCTCCCGAGTGATTCCTGGTGATAGCAGACGGGTAAGTCAGGAGTAACTGAGGTGTCCTTGGGTTACTTCACCGCTAACCATTCCACAGGTCTCAACTTCCTTATTCAGTGATCAGAGACCACAGGGAGAGAATGCAATCTTTATCCCTATGGTCTCTGATGTAACAGAGCTGCTTGTTTCAAGCAGAGAGAAGATGAAGATTGTTGAGGAGTAAGATGCATAAGGGGTTAATAAAGATGGAGTCACTAAATGTCTCTGTGTTTTTATTTTGAATACAAATATTTGTCTCTGTGTTGCGTCTTTTCTAATATTTCTTAGAGATTCTTAATAGCCGGTCTAACTTGGCCTAACTTTAAGAATCTCAGGGCTTAATACCAGCTGGCAATACATAGCTGGTTTTAACCTCTTTTTACCCGGCGTGCCACTGCCACCAGGGCCGCTGGAAGAGCCTGGTAAAGCACCTCAAAATGGCACTACCATGAATGCACAGTTTTCAGGTATGGCTACGGGCTGCTATTTTTAGTGTAGGGGGACCTAAGACAATGGACCCTCACCCCACTGACAATACCAGATCTCAGCTGCCTAGTTTTACCTTGGCTCATAATTAAAAATTGGGCAGAGTTATATGCATTTTTTTTGCTAGCCAAGGTAAAATTACGCAGCTGAGGGCAGCAGCTTGCAGCTGTCTGCTTTCACTGAAAGCTAGACTGAAAATTACTGTGAAGCCCTAGGTAAAAAATGTGTGTACCGTGTTAGCCATTAGATAGAAAAATATTGAAATCTGAGAGTCCTCAGTGGTTGATACCTTTTAATGGCTAACTGAAAAGATGGTAAACAGAGCAAACTTTCGGGACACTAAGACCCCTTCGTCAAGCTGGTTATGACACAAATTCTGAGGGAAAAACAACATATATTTACAGGAGACTGGCACAGCAATGGGAAGCAATATGGCACTACAATATGCAAATCTTTTCATGGCCAAGCTTGAAGGTGACTTTTTATCCTCTTGTCCTATCAGGCCTTAGGCCTACTACCGTTATATTGATGATATTTTAATCATCTGGACAGAGTCTGAGCAACAGCTCAAGACTTTCCATGAACACTTTAATCAGTTTCATCCCACCATCAACTTGACACTCAACCACTCCTGCACTGAAATCAGCTTTCTGGACACCATCATTAAGCTATGGAACAATGAAATAGAGACATCCCTGTACCGGAAACCAATTGACCGACCAACATATCTAAGGTGGGACAGTTTTCATCCAAAACACATAAAAAACTCGATTGTGTACAGCCAGGCCATAAGATACAATCGGATATGTTCCAACCCTACAGATAGATGATGGGAGTGTAGGTGTGCCACGGTCCGCGCTGCTCCAGGGCTTAAAAAACTCACCAAAGAGACAGTCAGATTTCCATCCTTTATTCTCCTCCTCCTACGTGTTTCGGCGCCTAGCCTGGCACCTTCATCAGGGATATCCCTGATGAAGGTGCCAGGCTAGGCGCCGAAACGCGTAGGAGGAGGAGAATAAAGGATGGAAATCTGACTGTCTCTTTGGTGAGTTTTTTAAGCCCTGGAGCAGCGCGGACCGTGGCACACCTACACTCCCATCATCTTTCTGGATTAAACCACTGTTCAGTGGTCGGTGGAGGTCCTGCAGCAGCTTGGAATAATATTTCCAAAACGCCTTCAAACCAGTTGTGGGGATCACAACTGCACCAGGTGAGTGGCTTCTCGGCATCACCCCATTACCATCAGTGTCACTAGTGATAGGGCACTATTGCGCCTCTTGTCTCCCACCCTTTTATATTTTTACAGAACCCTACAGATAGAGACAATCACCTTGAGGACCTCAGAAAGACCTTTTTGAACCAGGTCTACCATCCAAGAGCAATTGAAAACCAGATTGCAAGAGCCACCAGAATATCAAGGATTCATCTCCTACACTAGAAAACTAGAGAAGAAAACAACAGAGTTCCTCTCGTAGTCACCTACAATCCAAGTCTGGAGGTGCTAAGAGAAGAGCTGCACAGAAACTGCAACCAATCCTACAAAAAGATGCCCGACTAAAATCAATTTTTCCGGATCCCCACTCTTGTGCTTTAGACAACCTGCGTATCTAAAAAACATCATTCTCAGAAGTGCCCTGTCCTCTCCAGCAGCTGCAGGAACCTTTACCTGTAACCAGAACAGGTGCAAAACCTGTCCATCTATAATGACAATGGACAAGATAAAGATTCCTGGCACAGATCACAACTATAAGATCCCAAGTAACTTCAGTTACATCACAAGCAATGTGTTTATTTAATCATATGTACCAAATGTCCAACAGGTGGCATGTACATAGGTGAGACCGGGAAAAAATTCAGGACAAGAATGAATTCTCATCGCCACTCAATAAAAGAAAAGCGTATGGACCTACCTGTAGCAAAACATTTTTCCAGCCCTGACCACAACAGTGAAACCGATATGATGCTGCTCATCTTAAAAAGCAACTTCAAATCACTGATATAGAGAAGAATTTGTGAATACAAACTGATGAGGACCTTTGACACATTCAAAACAAGATTAAATATTTCACATACATTCATGGGATTTTCTATAAAATGAGTGGACATTTGGGGACATCACAGATTCATGCATTTTTATATAAATTGAAAGGACACTTGGAGAGATCACATCTCCTAGAGATTCCATTTTCAGGACTATGAACTTTTGACTTTTCTTATGTGAGCTCTCTCTCTTCATTTATTACTCTCCACAACTCACTTAAGTATTTTTAGGTTTCCACAGGCCACTAACAATATAATAATGCAATTTGTTCCGCTCATCTTAGAAATTTGGTTTCTCTTTTCCCAGCTCCTTTACCCCTCCCTAACCTGACTCTGCTTAACATCACCTGTCATATTTACCACAGCTTATAAAACTGTTTTTTTTTTTCCTTTTTTTTTTCTTTTGCTTATGTATATATGAATGTGTCTTCAGAATTTGTGTCATTATTAGCCTGACAAAGGGGCCTTAGTGTCCCGAAAGCTTGCTATGTTTACCATCTTTTCAGTTAGCCATTAAAAGTTATCAGCCACTGAGGACTCTCAGATTTCAATATTTTTGAGAAGCCATATGTATTTTTTTTTTTAATTATTTATTTATTTAACTCAGTGTATACACTGTAGAGTAGTGTATACACTAATGTGTATGGCAACCAAGCACAATCACCGTCCAGATTGAGGAAATGCAGTCTGACTACAACAGCCAATCACAGAGGCTCTCACAGAATGTAACCGTCTGTGATTGGCTGTTGCAGGTCAATGCAGTAAATATGCATGAAGCTTAATGGGTGGCCCCGGAAGCAGACGCTTCTATCATCTATCTATCTATCTATCTATCTATCTATCTATCTATCTATCTAATACTTATAAAGAAAGCAGCACAGATTTTTCAGGGTACAATTCAGTACAGTTTTTTCCATCCACTGTCTCCAATATTCAATAAATCGGCTGCAGCACTCCTTTCTTTTGTTTAGTCTGCCTTTATTGGGCCTTCAGGTGTACAGCGCAACGTTTCGGGACAAGTCTCCTGGAAGAAGGGAGATTTGTCCCGAAATGTTGCGCTGTACACCTGAAGGCCCAATAAAGGCAGACTAAACAAAAGAAAGGAGTGCTGCAGCCGATTTATTGAATATCTATCTATCTATCTAATCCACAAAGTGAGGCAGCACTCCAAGCAAGTTCAATTTTCAGATTTTATTCGTCCATAAACCACCACAACGTTTCAGACCTTAGTCCTTTCTCAAGTGACACTTGAAACGGTCTGAAACGTTGTGGTGGTTTATGGACGAATAAAATCTGAAAATTGAACTTGCTTGGAGTGCTGCCTCACTTTGTGGATTGGTATGAATTACAATCTATCTGTCTGTCTGTCATTCCATCTTTTCTACCATTTTAATGCAAGGCAATATCCATGCTAAAATCGCTATCACTGTGCTCTGCGCATGTTGTGCGATGTTTTCATCGCACCATACACTTGCATTGGCGGAATCTCAGCGAGATCCACAGACATACATAGCATGCTGCAAATGTTTACTCGGTACGTTTCTCGCAGAGGAAAAACTCGCAGATATGCATGCCAGTATAGTTTAACATGGTTGCCAGTGCTATCTAATGTTTTATCGGATTGCACTCGCATACCATTTCCAGATGTGAGCGCACCCTATGAGTAAGAATGGGGTATTTAAAGTGCCACACCATGGCTGCAAAAAAAACACTGGAATGGGGCTTTAATAAACTTCATACATTCTCATGTAGACACCCATAGAATAAACCACACCCGATAGAGTAAAACTAATTTTTTTCAAACCTGGTTCCTTATTTCAGGATATCTAAAGCCAAGGAAAAACAAAACGTAGAGAAGGATTGATATATAACTGTGCACCTGCCAATGACCACCTGTAATAACCAATATACCTTACACATTTCATAAAATGAATGTGGGAAAAAATGTGTAATGGAGACAGGATCCAAGAACTGCTGTGATGTGGAAACCACATACTGAATGGAGGGTGCTCAAGTACAGGCACAGAAATATGTAAACATATGTAAAAATCAACTTTTCTTTTTTCCTGGATAATTTTCTCTTTTTTTGTACTATAGAAACATAAAATATAAATTCACAGTCACGGAATCATTCTAAATCGCTTCATGAGCAATTGACCTTTACCAAGTATTTTTCTTAAAAACAAATCAGGAACAAAACTGGCAGATCCTGTTAATGAAAGTCAAACAGGAATGAAAATGTGTAATAATCTTGTAATGAGTGAACTTTCTAATCAGCGATGGTCACAACAGTCAGCAGCGAAAGTTGAAGCATTCGGACAAATGTCATGGGACTGCGTAGGGGGCGCATTTCATCTTCCCACAATACTTTCCAAGGAGCCAGCAAGTGTAAACACAGGCAACGGAGAATGTAATCCTCCTGACCGCTGCCAAAAAAATCATCCCTAAAAAGTCTAATAGCCATCAGATTGTAGGAAATAGAATGGGTCAGTCCTCCTCCATTGAGTGATCAAAAAAAAGTCATTCCATATGGAAAACAAAAAGGGTCATTTTCCTTAGGACTGCGGAGGGTGATGCCAAATGAAACATGATTACTGAGTTTAAGAAATATTAAAGGCATTTCCTCTCCATGTTTTTGTGCGCTTTTACCCACACAATCAGCTGCAGAGCTGATGTACAGGAATGTGACACACACTTTGTTTCCATATTTGCATTTAACCTTTGCATGTAAGACACAAGAGTGGGACAAGGGCTTAGAATGGTGAAATAGTTGTCCTGGCTGAGCCGTGAAGTCACAGGCGAGTGGGAGGACACATTCTGCTATGTTGGCAGATGAGGGGGGTGTGAGTTCAGGGATAGCACTGCTGCAGCAGGGCATGACCTCTGAAAGCCAGAGGAGTGTCTGCTCCAGTAAGGGGGAAAACAGGAGAGTAGGGCAGGCCAGACAGGTGCTGGTAGTGGGGGACTCAATTATTAGGGGAATAGATAGGGCAATCTGTCACAAAGACAGGGATCGTCGAACAGTGTGCTGCCTACCCGGCACATCGCTGATCGGGTTGACAGATTACTGGGAGGGGCTGGTGAGGACCCAGCGGTCATAGTGCACATTGGCACAAATGACAAAGTTAGAGGTAGGTGGAAGGTCCTTAAAGATGATTTCAGGGAATTAGGCTGCAAGCTTAAGGCAAGGACCTCCAAGGTAGTATTCTCTGAAATACTGCCTGTACCACGTGCCACACCAGAGAGGCAACGGGAGATTAGGGAGATAAATAAGTGGCTCAGGAATTGGTGTAGGAAGGAGGGGTTTGGGTTCCTGGAGAACTGGGCCGACTTCTCTGTTGGCTACAGGTTCTATGCTAGGGACGGGCTGCACCTCAATGGGGAGGGTGCAGCTGTGCTGGGGGAGAAAATGGCTAGAAGGTTGGAGGAGTGTTTAAACTAGGGATTGGGGGGGAGGGTATTCATTGTATAGGAGGGGAAGATAGTGTAAACAGTAACCTGGGCACAAGTAATAAAATTGGGGGTGGCATGGGGGGTGGGGTTAGAACAGTCAATCTAGTAGGAAGGAATAGAGGTAAAGAGAGATGCATAAAGTGCATGTTCACTAATGCCAGAAGCCTCACCAACAAAATGGAGGAATTAGAATTGATTTTGTTGGAAAATAATTATGACATGGTGGGGATTTCGGAGACATGGCTGGACGAGCTCCATGACTGGGCTGTTAATTTACAGGGCTATTGTCTGTTCAGAAATGACCGTACAAATAGGCGAGGAGGAGGTGTATGTTTATACGTAAAATCATCCTTAAAACCCATCCTGCGTGATAATATTGGTGAATCTAATGGAAATGTAGAGTCCCTGTGGGTGGAAATAAGGGGAGGGGGAAAAAATAATAAATTACTGATAGGGGTTTGTTATAAGTCCCCAACAATAATGGAAGTGGAGGAGAATATCCTCATAAAGCAAATAGATGAAGCAGCGACTCAGGGAGAAGTCATTATTATGGGGGACTTCAACTACCCTGAAATACATTGGGGATCAGAAACCTGCAGTTCCAGCAAAGGTAATAAGTTTTTGAAAACTATAAGAGACAATTACCTTTCACAATTGGTTCACGACCCAACAAGAAGGGGGGCACTGCTGGACCTAATATTAACCAACAGGCCAGACCGCATATCAAATATACGGGTTGGAGGTCACTTGGGTAATAGTGATCATAACTTAATAAGCTTTCAAGTATCCTTTACTAAGACGTGTAGTAGAGGGGCCACAAGGACACTAAACTTCAGGAAGGCAAATTTCCAACGGTTGAGAGATGATCTTAGTGCAATAAACTGGGACGATGTCCTGAGACATAAAAGTACACAACACAAATGGGAGATGTTTATTAGCATCCTGAATAGGACCTGTGCACAATATATACCCTATGGGAATAAGCATGCTAGAAATAGGAGGAAACCACTATGGCTAAATAAAGCGGTAAGAAGTGCAATATGTGACAAAAAGAAAGCATTTAGGGAATTAAAGCAAGTAGGTAGTGATGAAGCATTAAATAAATACAGAAAATTAAATAACATTTGTAAAAAGCAAATCAAGGCAGCAAAGATTGAGACAGAGAGACTCATTGCCAGAGAAAGTAAAAAGAATCCCAAAATATTTTTTAACTACATAAATAGTAAGAAACTAAAAAATGATGGTGTTGGCCCCTTTAAAAATAGTCTGGGTGAAATGGTGGATGAGGATGAGGAAAAAGCCAATATGCTAAATGACTTTTTTTCAACAGTATTTACACAAGAAAATCCCATGACAGACAATATGATCAGTGATAACAAAAATTCTCAATTAAATGTCACCTGCTTAACCCAAGAGGAAGTACGGCATCGTCTAAAAATCACTAAAATTGACAAATCCCCGGGCCCAGATGGGATACACCCCAGAGTGCTGCAGGAATTAAGTACTGTCATAGATAGACCATTATTTTTAATATTTAAAGATTCCATAATAACAGGGTCTGTACCACAGGACTGGCGTATAGCAAATGTGGTGCCAATATTCAAAAAGGGGACAAAAACTGAACTTGGAAATTATAGGCCAGTAAGCTTAACCTCTACTGTGGGTAAAATCCTAGAGGGTTTTCTAAGAGATGCTATACTGGAGTATCTGAAGAAAAATAACCTCATGACCCATTATCAACATGGTTTTACGAGGGACCGTTCCTGTCAAACTAATCTAATAAGCTTCTATGAAGAAGTAAGTTCTGGACTGGACCAAGGAAATGCAGTGGATGTGGTGTATATGGACTTTTCAAAAGCTTTTGATACGGTGCCACACAAAAGGTTGATACATAAAATGAGGGCAATGGGGATAGGGGAAAATATGTGTAAGTGGGTTAAGAACTGGCTTAGTGATAGGAAACAAAGGGTGGTTATTAATGGAACACACTCAGAATGGGTCACAGTTAACAGTGGGGTACCACAGGGGTCAGTGTTGGGCCCGCTTCTATTTAATATATTTATTAATGACCTTGTAGGGGGCATACAGAGTAGAATCTCAATATTTGCAGATGACACTAAACTCTGCAGGGTAATCAATACAGAGGAGGACAATTTTATATTACAGGAGGATTTATGTAAACTAGAAGCTTGGGCTGCTAAATGGCAAATGCGCTTTAATGGGGATAAATGTAAAGTCATGCACTTGGGCAGAGGAAACAAAAGGTATAATTATGTGCTTAATTGTAAAACACTGGGCAAAACTGTCACTGAAAAAGACCTGGGTGTATGGGTAGATGACAAACTCACATTTAGTGGCCAGTGTCAGGCAGCTGCTGCAAAGGCAAATAAAATAATGGGATGTATTAAAAGAGGCATAGATGCTCATGAGGAGAACATAATTTTACCTCTATACAAGTCACTAGTGCGACCACACTTAGAATACTGTGTACAATTCTGGTCTCCAGTGTATAAGAAAGACATAGCTGAACTAGAGCGGGTCCAGAGAAGAGCGACAAAAGTCATTAGAGGACTAAGGGGTCTGCAATACCAAGACAGGTTATTAAACTTGGGGTTATTTAGCTTGGAAAAACGAAGGCTTAGGGGTGATCTTATAATAATGTATAAATATATGAGGGGCAGTACAGAGACCTTTCTAATGATCTCTTTACTCTTAGGCCTGAGACTGGGACAAGGGGGCATCCTCTACGTCTGGAGGAAAGAAGGTTTAATCATAATCACAGACGTGGATTCTTTACTGTAAGAGCAGTGAGACTATGGAACTCTCTGCCACATGATGTTGTAATGAGTGAGTCAATACTAACATTTAAGAAGGGCCTGGATGCCTTTCTTGAAAACTATAATATTACCAGTTATACATACTAGATTCTTTGATAGGGCGTTGATCCAGGGAATTAGTCTGATTGCCGTATCTGGAGTCAGGAAGGAATTTTTTCCCCCAATGTGGAGCTTAGTGTTGCCACATGGGGTTTTTTTTGCCTTCCTCTGGATCAACATGTTAGGCTATGGGTTGAACTAGATGGACTTAAAGTCTTCCTTCAACCTTAAAAACTATGTTACTATGTTACTATGTATTCTCTTAGATTTAAATACAGAATATGCAAAAAAAAGCAGAAAATGTCTGTAATGGCCCTCTGGTTATTTGTCTCATAATTCTGTCCTATGAAATATTCTTATTATTTCAGGAAAGGGGGGGGTTAACCCCTTTCTTTTGTGATGACACTTCGGTAGTCTTCAGTAGTGATTTAGTCTACGCGTTTCGGAGATTCACTTCTTCATCAGGAATTAACCACTTTGTGATTAGTTCATGATGCTGGATTGAATCTCTGAAACGTGAAGAAGTGTCATATCAGGAAAACGTGTTTAACCCTTCCTTTCCTGAGATCTATATATCCTTGATACGGGGACCATGGCAGCTTTCTGATAAATCAGGCTTGTAACAGTGGTTGTGTCTGACACAACCCTACCAGGGGAGCGGCACTATATCTAACAGATATACAATAGTTATATCAGATTGAAACATATTGCACCTTTGTTCGACCAATTGCTTTTCATATTATTATGGTTATTATTTATCAGCCTTCAGCTCGATCTTGAGCCATGGTGACTTGATGGATAAACGCTCTGAAGGAATATAGATCTTGCACAAGCCTAGATAGGTCCACCAGGGTCTTCTCCACTGTTATCTTGACAATATCAAGCCATTGGGTTGCTGGTCTTCCTCTTCGCCTTCCAAGATGTCCTTCTCCAGAGATTTCTCTCTTCGTATGATGTATCCGAAGTAGGCAAGTCATAGCTTGGTGATCTTTGCTTCATGTAACGTGTCTGGCTTGATTTGTTCCAAAATGTATTTGTTTGTTCTTCTTGCCATCCATTGTATTGATAACATCTTTCTCCAGCACCACATTTTGAAGACATTGATTCTTCTTCTGTCCTGTTTCTTCATCGTCCATGTTTCACTTCCATATATTACAACAGACAAGACCAGACTATGTATAACCGTGTCTTCTTCACTAATGAAATATTCTTTGATTTGAAGACCTTGTCCAGTGACTTCATTATTGACTTTCCCATAGCTATTCTCCTATTGACTTCTGGCGTCATTGCGTCATCTTGAGTGATATTGTGCCATATACAGTAACAGCACCAAATCATATAAATACCAAACTCAAGCAGCCAGTAATAATATGGTTGCAAACAATATACCCACAATCGAATATCAATTTTTGAGCTAGATGCTTGTCCCAGGGCGGTTCCTGCATTTATTGGACACATATTCTGTGGGAATGTCACAAAGGTCCTAGATAGGACAACCCCTCTAACCCTATCCCACCATGGTCAACTTTGGTTTTTGCATTTTAGTATTTTCCTCCCCTTCTTCCAAGAGTCAAAATTGTAATGTCTACATAACCATGGCTTGTTTTTTTGTAGGTGTGGGACCCTCTGTAGTCTTTAATGACATCATTCATTTTCTTACTTATTTTACTTATATAGTTCCTCACATTCCATATACATCATCATCACTGTCCCCATTGGGGCTCACAATGTAAATTCCCTATACTATGTCATTGGAGTGTGGGAGGAAACAGGAAAACCTACAGGAAACTCAAGAAACATAGAAACCATGTATTGTACTGAAAGACAGGAAAGAAAACTCCAAGTGTGGTGAAATGGTGAAAAAATAGCAAATCCAGCTTTGTTTTTAACGGCGTTCATGTGGTAAAAGTAATCTGGCAACACGATTCTTCAGGTCAATGCCATTATGGAAATTCCAAACTCACGGTAGACTTTAAAAAAAAAATTGTATTTAAAAAAACTTAAAGCTTCGTAAAAAAATATTTGTGTCACAGTTTATTTGCACGGTGAACAATCATTACCATTTGCATGACTTTGGGGTGAATATGATGTGCTGATCTCTTTTCACTGCATTTGAAAGCCTACCAACCAAAAAAAAAGCAATTCTGGTATTGTATTTTTGAATAATTTTTATCTTCATAGATCATGTAGTAATTTCAGATATCCAGTGTCATTGAGGTTTCCATTGATGAAGAATGGCCCCACTATCTTTGTACCCCATATACCACACCATACCATCAATTTTTGTGTTCCAACAGTCTTGGAGGGATCTATCCACTGTGGGTTAGTGTCAGACCAATAGCGGTGGTTTTCTTAACTTCACCAGTCACAATAAAGTTTTCCTCATCCCTCATCTGAAGGCAACTGTCTATGCTGTGAAGATACGAGACGTGCAGCATCTGACACAACGGATACTGGAAGCCTGTGCTGCATTTCTCCTGCGGTGTTGCTATCAGTGTGTGAAGAGTGGGAGAAGAGGATTGCATTGACAATCCAACACAATGGGCAGTACTTTGAACACATTTTATAAGTGTTCATAAACTTGTAAATAACTCATAAAAGAATAAAGTTTTATTAAAACCAAGCACGCCATTGTTTTTCTTATGAAATTCTCAATATGTTTGATGTGTCACATGACCCTCTTCCCATTGCAAAATAATAAACTTGGATACAAAATGGCCGACTTCAAAATGGCCGCCGTGGTCACCACCCATCTGGAAACATTTTCCCCCTCCCATATACTAATGTGCCACAAACATATAAATGGCCCACCCTGTATTTACAAATGTACTCAACTTTTATATGTGGAGTACAAGGCTGAATTCAGATAGAGAGGTTGTTCTTTTTTTGATCCATTTTTGGTGCAATTTCTGCACCAAGAACAGATCTTCTTTTTGCAAAAAAGCATCACAACTGCATCATTCAATGCTTTTTTTACCCTGTTTTCGGAGGACACAGACATGCACACAAAGACACACACACTCTTTCTTACCCTCAATCCCACGGTGAGCCTCGATGATGTCTTCCTCCTGGGTATCAGCAGGACCTGTGGGTAGCAAGTACAGTACTTACAGGACCTGGAACCATGTGACTGAGTCATATGGGTAGGTCCTGGAAGTGTCAATACTGACTACCCACAGATCCTGCTGATACCCAGGAGGAAGACATCATTGGGGCTCACCGTGGGATCACGGGGAGGGTAAGTAATTGGATGTTAGTGGTGCAGAAAGAAAGCGCACCAGAAAAATGGAGCACTAATTGGCGCTCTTTATTTTCTGGATGTGCTTCCGACATCACTAACGCAGCAGTCAATAACGCAGCGTCTGAACAGCAAATAGCAAATCCCATTCACTTTGCTGCGGACTGATTCATTTTGGTGTAGTTTTAAAAAAAAAAAATGCAGTACCAAAAACGGATCAAAAACGTGTAGTGTGAACCCAGCCTAAGAAAATTGTCTGATAGTGAACATGCGCTTCACAGGGTTTGATAACAAGTTGTTTGTTTTAACTCATGTGATTTCATGTCAATAGGATATTAGTTGGTGGGCGTCTGATCCCTGTGAACCCCATCAATCTTGAAAAATGGGTGTCACAATGCTGGTGACATGGCACCCCACCCTGTTTTCTTCTGTACAGCAGCGCACTGGACAATCACTATGCAAAGAACTGTGGCTGTAGTTCCCTGTACAGCCAGGTGTCTGGGAGTGGCGCTGTGCACAAGAAACTACATCAACAACGTGGCCTCTTCATTCTCAGGATGGCAACGTCCCAGAGGTTGCATCGTCTGTAATTACAATGTGATGCCATATCCTAGTAATATATCATCATTTATAAGATGAAAATCCCCTAACATGTTAAGGCTTACACTTTTATAATCAAAGAACAATTGCGCCCTCTAGTGACTAAACTGAGCTTCTACCAGGAGGAAAATGTAAAAACACATTTATAGCATTTATTCAGCTTTTACAGGTAAAAAAATATTAATGACGTGAAAATATATATTTCTAAATAACACAAATATCATAACTTGGCTTCCCTCATTGTTTGCAAGCGCAGATACAGATTAGTCATCCATCAATAAGTGTAGAAAAGTCCTAAAAATATAACATTCGGTTAGGATTTCTGTACATTTACCAGGACACATTGCCAGGGAAGACACAGGCCGGACAAAGCCACGTGAATTATGTAAAGTTTTTATTATTAAAAGTTTCAGAATTTTTATGAATAAGAAACCCCACAAAAATGTAGATGCCAATAAAGAAAAGGTGCCACAGAAGCTCCTCTGCTAAAATCACAGAGAAAGTAAGGAGAACAGCAAGAACTATAGACCATAAGGACACAGGAATAAGTATGTCCAATGGGGAAAATGCTGTTAAATATTATTTCTTCCCCTGTAGTATATTGACCCATTAAGAAGCACTTACACTTGGTTTAAGGAAATCAGGTCAGCAGCTTTTTACTATGTAATCCGAGAGTAGCATGATGTAGGGACACAGATCTTGATTCCAACAATGTATCACTCAGTTTACTGAGTTCAGCAGTTTCTCTGTTGCAACTCTGCAAGAGTTCAAAGAGTATAGCCATGTATAACCATGCTCACACCACTGATTGGCAGCTATACTGAATATTGACAGAGAGCTGCCAATCAGTGCTGAGGGCAAGGTTGGACTAAGAGCTATGAGATACCTAGTCCTGTAGTGATAATCTCATGCTACACAAACACTGCTATTATGAAAACACAGCCTACTAAGTGAGTGACACATCCCTGGAATCAGGGCCTCTGTCCCTATATGCTGCTCTTAGATTTCATAGCAAAAACATACAGACAGATTTCTTCAAAGGGGATCCAGGAGAGCTGTTCCTAATAGTTCTTTACTGTGCTGCTGCGATAATGTGGCGCCCTGCTCACACAGGTAGCCACAGACTTCCCTAATGCACAGCTGGGTTTCCACAGCAGGTACCTACTACATGCAACATCTTCCACCCCGGAACAGTAGGGGGAGCTCTACTCACTGACTTTAGGTGAGATCCCCTATAAATACTGCTGCTGGGGGAGGAGTTAGAGTGTGCAGATGCTAGCAGAGCTGCCCTTCTGACGTCCCGCAAGCCTAGATGTTGGGACAGACAGCAAGGAGTAGAGCCAAAGGGATCGAGGAACTAGTGGAAGTTCGCCCAGGGATGTACCAGACTTCGGGGATCCGCACCTGTAGGATACTTCAGGACTACAGAAAAGCCCATCACACCATGTAGACGTCAGTCACCCGGTCCCCCTGCGTAGTCAAAGAGAGGGAGCCAGACACCGACTTGTACAACCCCAGTGATCAGAGAGGGTAACCCGTGGACCGCGCAGGAGAGAGGGAGAGAGGACCAGAGGAAGTGAGGAGGCCAGTCTGTCTGCAAGCAGACTGGGCTTCAGGAACCGTAGAGAAGCAGAGGAGGCCTTATACCCACTTGCTGTGGGGATCCACTGTGCACCTGATCACCTGTCAGTTCCCTGGACGTCTTTACCTGCTATACCAACAGTAAAAGGTAAAAGAGACTTCTACAGTGTGTGTGCGTCATTCCTCTCCCGCTCCAGGTGCCTTATAGACTGCTCCGTCATCCCCTACACTGACTTACAGTTCCACTCCAAACTGCCCCTCTACACTACGCTGCCCCGGAGGATCAGCTCTACCTGTAGGGAGCTTTACCATCTCAGCCGCACTACCATCTACCTCTGGCGGACTGTGGCGGCGCTGGTGGCCCATCACCAGGTACTACAGGTGGCGTCACATTACAAACTCTTATCCCCTATAAATAAACCCTTTTTGAAGTGTCACCCAGGCTACGGGCTCAGGCGCTGCCACCCGTGACATCCCCCGTGAGAACACCCACCGAGCCTGATACCCAAGTACCCCAGGGCCTGGGGCTCGAC
>JARQOC010000008.1:126342227-126432813 GCA_033576535.1 Allobates femoralis | reverse complement strand
ATATCAGGCTGATGGCAATATATAAGGATGTGGGACAATTGTACAAAATATAGGGACATTGCCCCATAACAGTATCATCAGCAGACCCCCTTTCCCATAACAGTAAAACTATTAAAGGGAGAGAGAAGCGCAATAGGGTCTTATCATTGATAAAAAGGTGGACTAAATTTAATTAGTCACTCACCTGGGGGGATTTGTGTAGCACACAACCAGCGTCAGGACAAAAGGTAATAGCTGCTGCAAGGATCCACACCCCAACAGTCAACATAGTTCAAAATTGCAGAGGGTGGACGGTGTATACGGACCTACGCATCTCCACCTCCAGAGATCAAACCTTCCTTCAATCCCTGCACCAAGGAAGGTTTGATCTCTGGAGGTGGAGTTTCACAGGTCCGTATACACCGTCTACCTTCTGCCATTTTGAACTACGTTTCCCATAACAGTGACTCATGACCACATTTAATGCTTCAATTTTTTTCCCTATTGTCCTTCTCTGTAACTTGGGTGTGTCTTATGGTCCAGTTCCTCTTATAGTCCGAAAAATACAGTATGTGTGCATGACCCTATGTTTATGCATTGTCATAATATTCTTGACCCACATGATATGGACTGTTGGATACATGGAGATATATAAAGGCATTTATCATCAGCTGTACTATTTTAAAGATTAGTCACAGACATGAGTCAGATTAATTAGTTTTCTTTACAGAGCATTACAATTGGTCTCTGTGACTTTACAGATCAATCTACCCCACTATGTGAATAAATAGAGCTCAGCCTCAGTAATCAGGGTATTACATTAACTGGACACATGGAAGAAATCCCACACTTTGAGTGGCATGATCTAGAATTTAACACCCTTGGTGTGGGATAACATGTATTGTACAAGCACATAGCGAAAGTGAGCAGTAAAAGCTGTAAATCCCGGTGGCTTGTCACTTTTATTATATCAGATAAACAGAACAGGTGCCTTAACACATGTGGCTGAACGTCTACCACAGCTTTTATATGCTGGTGACGTATATTTTACTAATTCTGTGTTATACATATTGACACAGTTCAATAAGGAGTCAAACCCTTAAAAAAATATTTTTTTTTTGTGAGATTTTCATGAATAACAAACTTTAGCACACATGTACTGTAAGTAAGGCACATGTGTCATTTGCACCCAAAAAAGCCAAAAAAGTTACAAAAAAAAACCCTCATCGAAAACATTGTAAAATGGGCTTCTTGAATGCAGTGGTTTCACTGCCAATAGAGAAGGTTTTAACTGAAGAACAAAACACAGCAAAATGTTGTGTGAACAAAATATGGCCTTAGAAGGGTAAGTCTCAATGTGTTTTAGGAGAAACTCATGACATAGGCTGGGGTACATTTGGCCAGCCAATTGCGTTCACCGCATCCAGATCCGGATGTGGTGAACACAATTGGCTGCACACACATATTTAAGTAAAAATGTGTGGGGGAAACCGCAATCCGGTAACCGGATTGCTCCGGATGTGTAATCCTGAGCAATGCGGTTACCATATACTTTGTTCATCCCTGCTGCCGCAGGGATGCACAAAGTGTTAGCTGTTTATTAAAACATTAAATATTAATATTCGTTGTGGGCAACATGTCTCTAGGGGGTGCCCATCCCCACTAGAGACATGCTGCCCACTCCTGTGGGCATGTCAGGGGTTGATAACCCATTTACAGTAAGCCGGCTATTGTTGGCTTTCTACTATTTTATCAATGAAGCAGCGGCTCCCCTGACAGTTGCGCAGATACTGTACGTAATGTACGTATAGTATCTGCCGCTGTCCAGGGTCCTGTACGCATTTACATTAGATCTATGGGCAGCGCACTGCCATAGATCTAATGTAAATTCCTACAGGACCTTGGACAGCGGCAGATAGTTTACGTACGTACATTACGTACAGTATCTCCTCAACTGTCAGTGGAGCCACGGCTTCATTGATAAAATGACCTCTGCTCCCAACATGTCTAATTCTTGCCTTGGACTTATTGAATGATCCTAACGTTTACTGACCAGCTCTGTATCTTGCAAGGATTGCAGTTCTCTAATAAGCATCTTTATCAATGCTTTAAAGGAGTTGTACACTACTCAGACAACCCCTTCTTATTCCCCATGTCCTCACCATAAAAATAAAAAAGCCCATTACTCACCTTCGGTGCCGTCACGGTTGTAACTATGTCAGAAGTAGCATTCCTGGGGATCATGTGACATTGTGATGTCATGCAAGCAGTATTGGCTTTCTTCTCCCCGTCTTCCGACACTGCAGTCTTAGGAAGTCAGCGCTGTGGCTGCCGCTCACCTCCTGTTGAGTTCTCCTGTGTCTGATGACTAGAAGTTGGCTCTGATTAGTCACGGGGCTTGTGTGTCATAACAATGTCACATGGGCCACAAGAATGATACTTCTGACATTGCTACACCCGTGTCGGCACCGGCAGTGAGTATGGGCTCTTTTATTTTTATGGGGGCGCCCATGGGGAATGAGAAGGGGTTATCCAAGTAGTGCACACCCCCTTTAAGATGGTTCCTAAAGAGTCACCTTTAACCTCTATACCCTTTTTTTTTTATAAATGCCATTTGGCCAGTGTAAACGCGCCTTTAATTGAGAAGATAGCAGGAAATGGGTATTTATTATTATCATCATTATTCGATTATGACTTTTCACTTCATTCACTTTGAATTGTATTCGTTTTTGAGTTATCTTGAAGAGTTTGCTTTATTTTTTCTGCACACAATTACATTTTTCATAGCCTGTAAATCTCACTATTAATGCTTACCTTTTATGTGGGCAGCTGTCAATGGTTTCTGCAAATACTTTTTTAACCAGGCGCAGAGATTTTCCTCAAACATTGACAGAACCTTTGGCCTGTAGTAGAAATCTATTGACTTAGGTCTGACAGGCATGAATTAAACGCATAATACAGCGTGCCATGTCATGAGTTTTAGCTGACACATATTGCAACTGTTTATCTTTATTTTCTTGCCGGTGGCATGCAGTCATTTCAACACTACCTAGATATACACTACTTAAAATGAAGTGAGTCGTGACTTCTAGACCCTATGCATGATCAGTGTGACCCTCATGGCCCCGCTACAAACCGCTCTCTGCACTGAACATAGGTACAAAGAAAACGCTATTTCTCACTGTTAAAGATTTACACATTACAGTTCTCTTAGGTGACTAATACCTTATTTATTAGAAGAAGAATACTTTTCTTAAAAGCACTTTTAAACCGTATTGGTGCCTAAGTCAGATCGGTGGAATTTGCAGGATAATAGTTATTGCAGCGTTATTCATTGTGACCTTTTGGTTGAGCCAAATCTGGAGAAAACTTTTAGCTTAGTTCAAACCTCTCTTACTAATGCATTACTGGAGTGATTGATAACTCTCAGTGGGAGAAACAAATCATAATCTTGTAGTTGTGATACCTTTTAATGGCTAACAAAAATAAAATGAATGATGTTGCAAAGGAAGCTTTCGAGACGTCTCAGGTCTCTTCATCAGGCATGGTATAACAAAGTATCTGAAGACACACAAATATATCCATAAAAAGAGTATGTGTTTGTGTTTCTTCAGATATTTTGTTATATTGTGCCTGATGAGACGTTAGCAGTCTCGAAAGCTTGATTTGTAACATAATTGATTTTTTTTTGTTAGCCATTAAATGGTACACAACTACTAGATTATTATTTTGTTTTTCACACTGAGAGCAACCAATCTTTTTTCAACTCGCTAACACAGTTTCAAACCATTTTTTCATTTAAGTAACTGGAGTGAATGTGATACATTGAGAATAATTGCAAAAAATGATTGTGCTGATGTATGCTGGACTGCATGGATGTAGGTACTGTACAAGACTCATCTGTCATTATTAAAAGGAGTGTTATGCAATAAATGGACATATTCATAATTTTTTTTCTTTTTTATGTGTAACCCTCTTCTATTCTAGCTCATCTTACTTAGGTGCATGTGTCCCCCATAGTAGAACAAGGCAAGCTCATTCTTTAATACTTTAACAGTACATGGAGTCACACTTTAACCCCAAAGCGGCATCAAGGCGGAGTCACACTTTAGCCCTGTAGCAACACCATGGGGTTCACACTTTAACCCCATTTCAGTACTAGGGGAAGGGGTCACACTTTCATCCCATAGCAGTATAAGGGGGTCACTCTTTAATGCAATAGCGGAACAATGGATCACACTTTGCAGTGTTCAGTTAGTACAGTGTTTAATCACCGTTTGGCATGGCCAAAAAGTATATGCATATTGGCCCATGGTTCATTAAGGTATTTGGCATAAAACACTTTGTACAAAACTTCCAGAGTGTTTGCAGAACACAAAGGTATTCAAAAATGTTGTGACTTTTAGTGATTTCACATCAGTTTCGGGCAGGTCCGGTAAATAACTGGTGTTAAGGAATCTGGATGGGACAAAAAATGGCTATGCCCTCCCATCACAGTGATTAGGAGTGGTATAGCATCTTATGCCCGAGATGTTTCTCTAGACTGTGACAGAAGCAACATTTCTGGCAAGGCAGTGGTTGGGTCTTAATAAAATGAACATATCTTATTAATGTACGCCCCTCATTAAGAATGTCACACAAAATGCCAGCATTAGAGGGGTTGTCCGGCTGCAGGCTATAAGTTTGTAATCACTCTGTGCCTTCAGACGCTTGAATCCTCACATCTCCCTCACTGTATGGAGAGGATGAACCAGTTTCGAGGAAGACTATCATGTGACTGTGAGTATGCGATTTGAATTCTTGCGATCACGTGCTCACTAAATGGGAGCATCCACCTCATTTCAAATTGCATTGAGCAAAGCCAAATACTATCTAGTTGAAATGTTGCTGAGAGTATGCATATTGCATGCTTGCAATCATGTGACTGCCTGCTTTCGACGCCGGCACTGGAGAACCCTCACGGAATGCAGTAGGCGATTTGTAATGGCATGCATGGAGTAAGAGGACAATAATCCTGAATGGTGACCCCGCCAGTTAAGTTGAGTAAGAAATTGCTATTTGACTGGTGACATAGGGGTTTAACCCCTTTACGACGAATGACGAGTATACTCGTCATGAAAAGATGTCAGTTCCCGCATCATGACGAGTATACTCGTCATGGCTTTGAACTGTCACTGCTCCTAAACGAACAGTGACAGCTCAAATCTAAAAGCTGTCAGTGACAGCCAAGGGTTAGGGGAAGAGGTGTGGGCACCCCTGTTAACCCCTTCACCCCCCCCCCTCCCCAATCATAGTTATCTGCCGGCGGGCTGCACCGCACCCGCCGGCCATGAGCTGATGCTCCAGCTCCCCCTGTGTCCTGTCCCCGCCCCCTGTGTCCAGCTCCCTCTGTGTCCTGTAGCCCCCCCCTGTGTCCTGAGCCCCCTGTGTCCTGTCCCCGTCCCCTGTGCAGCCCCCCCTGTCTCTCGTCCATCCCCGCCCTCCACCTGACATAGTTTATCTGCCGGCGGGCTTATGCGCCCGCCGGCGAAGCTGCAGGGCCCCCTCCTCCTCCCCAGCCCCCGATCCTCGGTCCCCAGCCCCCGGTGCCCAGTGCCCAGCCCCCGGTACTCGGTCCCCGGCCCCCGGTACTCGGTCCCCAGCCCCGCTCACCTATCCCGGCGGGCTGCACGCTCGGTGCACCCGCCCGCACCGTCGGCCTCCTCTGCAGTCCGGTGTGGCTCCTCCTCTTCTCAGGGGCTCCTCCTCCTCATCGCTGGGTAAGTATGAATGAATGAATGAATGAATGAATGGATGGATGGATGTGTGCGTGGATGTGCGTGTGTGGATGTGTGTGCGTGGTTGTGTGCATGCGTGGATGTCAGCACGTGGATGTGCGTACGTGGATGTGCGTACGTGGATGTGCGTACGTGGATGTGCGTGCGTGGATGATGGGTGCATAGGTGGATGAATGGGTGCAACAAGGGATCAAGTGTCCTCTTGTTATAGTCTCTGGGATCATAGTCATGGTGCACTGTATAACTGATCATTGTCATACAGTGCACTATAACTCTGACCCCTGAGACTGTAGGAAGAGGACACTTGATCCCTTGCTGCAGTCTCTGGATTGAGCAGAGGCGATCGAGCGTCGTGGGACCTTCGTTGTGGACTACGTCGGAGGCGATCGAGCGTCGTGGGACCTTCGTTGTGGACTACGTCATAGGTGACCGAGCGTCGTGGGACCTTCGTTGTGGACTACGTCGGATCTTTATAATAAAGATGGAGTCCGAATTTTGTTTGTGTTTTTTTTTCAAATAAAAAGATTTTTCTATGTGTGTATTTTCTGACTATTTACCAGAGATTCCTAATGGCGGGTCTAACATTGGCCCTATATTATGAATCTCGGGCTTAGTGCCAGCCGCCAATAAAAAGCTGGCATTAACCCCTTTATTACCCAGTTTGCCACCGGCACCAGGGCAACTGGAAGAGCATGGGTACAGCGCCAGAAAATGGCGCTTCAATGAATGCGCCATTTTCTGGGGCGGCTGCAGGCTGCAATTCGCAGCATGGGGGGCCCAGAACGCGTGGGCCTTTCCATGCTGAGGATTCCAGCCCCCAGCTGCCTAGTTGTACCTGGCTGGGCCAAAAATATGGCGGAGCCCTACGTCATTTTTTTTTCTAGAATTAGTTCTAGAAATAAAAAAAAATGGGCTTCGCTGTATTTTTGGTTGCAGCCAGGTACAACGAGGCAGCTGGGGGTTGCTGGCAGTCTGTAGCTGCCAAGTTGTACCTGGCTGGACCAAAAATATGGCGGAGCCCTACGTCATTTTTTTTTTCTAGAATTAGTTCTAGAAATAAAAAAAATGGGCTTCGCTGTATTTTTGGTTGCAGCTAGGTACAACGAGGCAGCTGGGGTTGCTGGCAGTCTGTAGCTGCCAAGTTGTACCTGGCTGGACCAAAAATATGGCGGAGCCCCACATCATTTTTTTTTTCTAGAATTAGTTCTAGAAATAAAAAAAAGCCTTCGCTGTATTTGTAGCCAGCCATGTACAACTTGGTAGCTGGCTGACTGGAATCCTCAGCGTGGAGAGACTCAAATGTTGTGGGTCCCCCACGCTGCAAATTTCAACCCACAGCCACCCAAGAAAATAGCGCATTCATTAGAGGCAGCATTTTCTGGTGCTGTACCCCAACTCTACCAGTTGCCCTTGTGCTGGTGGCACACGGGTTCTCCATATGCGACATGGTGTCCGCTAACAATTTCAATAGAAAATTAGCTCCAATTGTTAGCGGAAACCATGTCGGGTATGGAGAGCCCCTCCCTGTGTGCCTGAACATTGGAGCTCCCCCACAAGTGACCCCATTTTGGAAACTAGACCCCCGAAGGAACGTATCTTTATGCATAGTGATCACTTTGAACTCCCAGATGCTTTACAAATTCATCCATAAAAATGAAAAAGCACGTTTTTTTCCACAAAAAGTTTCTTTTTTCATTTTTACGGATCAATTTGTGAAGCACCTAGGGGTTCAAAGTGCTCATTATGCATCTAGATACGTTCCTTGGGTGGTCTAGTTTCCAAAATGGGGTCACTTGTGGGGGAGCTCCAATGTTTAGGCACATAGGGGCTCTTCATATCCTACAAGGTGTCCGCTAACAATTCCAATTGTGAGTGGACACCATGTTGCGTATGGAGAGCCCCTGTGTGTCTCCATATTGGAGCTCCCCCACAAGTGACCCCATTTTGGAAACTAGACCCCCAAAGGATTATATCTAGATGTATAGTGAGCACTTTGAACCCCCAGATGCTTCACAAATTGATCCGTAATAATGAAAAAAGAAATTATTTGTGAAAAAAAAGTGCTTTTTCATTTTTACGGATGAATTTCTGAAGCATCTGGGGGTTCAAAGTGCTGACTATGCATAAAGATACGTTCCTTTGGGGGTCTAGTTTCCAAAATGGGGTCACTTGTGGGGGAGCTCCAATGTGGAGACACACGGGGACCCTCCAAACGCGACATGGTGTCCGCTAACAAATTGAGCTAATTTTCCATTCAAATTGTTAGCGGACACCATGTCGCGTTTGGAGGGTCCCGGTGTTTCTCCACATTGGAGCTCCCCAACAAATGACCCCATTTTGGAAACTAGACCCCCTAAGGAACGTATCTAGATGCATAGTGAGCACTTTGAACCCCATATGCTTCAGAAATTCATCCGTAAAAATGAAAAAAGCACTTTTTTTTCCACACAAATTTTCTTTTTTCATTATTATGGATCAATTTGTGAAGCATCTGGGGGTTCAAAGTGCTCACTATGCATCTAGATATGTTCCTTTGGGGGTCTAGTTTTCAAAATGGGGTCACTTGTGGGGGAGCTCCAATGTGGACACCCACAGGGACCCTCCAAACGCGACATGGTGTCCGCTAACAATTTGAGCTCATTTTCCATTCAAATTGTTAGCGGACACCATGTCGCGTTTGGAGGGCCACGGTGTGTCTCCACATTGGAGCTCCCCCACAAGTGACCCCATTTCGGAAACTAGACCCCCTAAGGAACATATCTAGATGCATAGTGAGCACTTTGATCCCCCAGATGCTTCACAAATTCATCAATAAAATGAAAAAGCACTTTTTTTTTCCACACAAATTTTCTTTTTTCATTTTTACAGATCAATTTGTGAAGCACCTGGGGGTAGAAAGTGCTCACTATGCATCTAGATATGTTCCTTTGGGGGTCTAGTTTCCAAAATGGGGTCACTTGTGGGGGAGCTCCAATGTGGACACCCACAGGGACCCTCCAAACGCGACATGGTGTCCGCTAACAATTTGAGCTCATTTTCCATTCAAATTGTTAGCGGACACCATGTCGCGTTTGGAGGGCCCCGGTGTGTCTCCACATTGGAGCTCCCCCACAAGTGACCCTATTTTGGAAACTAGACCCCAAAGGAACATATCTAGGTACATAGTGAGCACTTTGAACCCCCAGATGCTTCACAAATTGATCCGTAATAATGAAAAAATAATTTTTTAGTGGAACAAAAAGTGCTTTTTCATTTTTACGGATGAATTTCTGAAGCATATGGGGGTTCAAAGTGCTCACTATGCATCTAGATACGTTCCTTCGGGGGTCTAGTTTCCAAAATGGGGTCACTTGTGGGGGAGCTCCAATGTGGAGATACACAGGGACCCTCCAAACGCGACATGGTGTCCGCTAACAATTTGAGCTCATTTTCCATTCAAATTGTTAGCGGACACCATGTCGCGTATGGAGGGTCCCCGTGTGTCTCCACATTGGAGCTCCCCCACAAATGACCCCATTTTGGAAACTAGACCCCCTAAGGAACGTATCTAGATGCATAGTGAGCACTTTGAACCCTCAGATGCTTCACAAATTCATTCATAAAAATTAAAAAAACACTTTTTTTTCACAAAAAAATTCTTTTTGCCTACATTTTTTCAGTTTCACATGGGCAAAGGGATAAAATACATCCCAAAATTTGTTGGGCAATTTCTCTTGAGTACACCGATACCTCATGTGTGGTCATAAACCACTGTTTGGGCGCACGGCTGGGGTCAGAAGTGAAGGAGCGCCATTTCACTTTTTGAACGGAAAATTGGCTCTAAAATTCAAATTGCGCTCCCTCCCTTCTGAGCCCTGCCGTACGCCCAAACAGTGGTTTATGACCACATATGAGGTATCGGTGTACTCAGGAGAAATTGCCCAACAAATTTTAGGATGCATTTTATCCTGTTGCCCATGTGAAAATGAAAAAATTGAGGCTAAAAGAACATTTTTGTTACAAAAATTAAAATGTCCATTTTTTCCTTCAACTTTATTTTAGTTCCTGTGAAGCACCTGAAGGGTTAATAATCTTCTTCAATATAGTTTTGAGTAGCTTGAGGGGTGCAGTTTTTGGAATGGTGTCACTTTTGGGTGTTTTCCGTCACGTACACCCCTCAAAGAGACTTCAAATGTGATGTGGTCACTAAAAAATTGGTTTTGTAAATTTTGCTGGAAAAATGAATAATTGCTGATGAACTTTGAACCCTTATAACGTCCTACCAAATTTTTTTTTTTCTTCCAAAATTGTGCTGATGTGAAGTAGACATGTGGGAAATGTTATTTATTAACTATTTTGTGGCACATAACTCTCTGGTTTAGCAGAATAAAAATTAAAAATTTTAAAATTGCTAAATTTTCAAAATTTTTGCCAAACTTTTTATTTTTTCACAAATAAACGCAAAAATTATCGACCTAAATTTAATACTAACATGAAGCCCAATATGTCACGAAAAAACAATCTCAGAATCGCTAGGATCCGTTGAAGCGTTCAAGAGATATCACCTCATAAAGGGAGAGTGGTCAGAATTACAAAAAATGGTCCGGTCATTAAGCTGCAAAGTGACTCGGTCCTTAAGAGATTAAACCACATTGGAAAAGAAGACCTGTATCTCTTTGGTATATGTGGTAAAATAACAATTTCCTGCTATTTAGTTAGGTTGTAATGGTTTATATCTGTCTTTTAAATTGTCAATTCCTAAATATACAACTTCTGTCCCCACTCTGGAGGGGGTGCACTGATAAAAGGGCCCCTTTGTCTTCAAATCTCTGATGTCTCTTGTTTAATCTTAAAGGACAGAAGAAAAGGTTCTTGATTATTGACTGTATTGAGAATGTTTTAGGAACCCCTTTGGGAAGAATATCCTAGGGGTTTGACTAGAGATTCTAGAGGGATAGCCACCGTGGTATGGGGGCATCAGTACAAAGTAGGGTGAATCCTCTGTTTTCAAGCAGGGGCAACAATTGGGCCTGTATAGGACAGCAAGGAGATTCCTGGTAACCCACTTGTACACCGTTGCTATTGGGAATTTTTTAAACGGAAGCTGTCACCCTCCCCAGGGCCTATGAAGGTAAAGAGCCACCTTCAGTAGCACCAAGGCTGCATTCTGTGAAGGTGGCTCTTATGTGTAATGTCCCCATGGACACTAAAACAATGAGTTTTATAAATTTGGCTCCATACCTGTTCTTGGCCGGTGGGTGTGTTCTTTACCGAGCTCTCAACTGACTTTCTGCTGTCCATCATCCCCTCTCTGAGCTCCGGGTGCCGCCTCCTCTCTGCTCCTTATGTCGCCGGCGCCTGCTGTGCTGTGCAATCATGTCTCAGGCATGCACAGTGTGCGCTGCCCGACAACTGAGGTCACATGATCTCCTCACATCGTGCCTACATATAGTGGAGGCCCCAGATCCTGGCTCCGCAGTGTGTTATGATGTATTCACATTGTGGGGCTGGGGCCTCCGCTATACGCAGGCGTGATGTGAGGAGATTATGTGACCTCACTTGTCGGGCATCGCACACTGCGCGTGCCTGTGACATGATTGCACAGCGCAGGTGTCGGGGACATAAAGGAGCAGAGAGGAGGTGGCGCCCAGAGCCCAGAGGGGGGATGATGGACAGCAGGCAGGCGGCTGAGAGTTCAGTAACACACCCACCGGTCCAAGTACAGGTAGGGAGCCAAATTTATAAAAACTCATTATTTCAGTGTCCCTGGGGACATTACACCATTACACCTAAGAGCCACCGTCACAGAATGCAGCCTTAGTGCTGCTGAAGGTGGCTCTTTTACCTTCATAGGCCCTGGAGGGGGTGACAGGTTCCCTTTAACTGTGTATTTTTTGTAATTGTTTTGGGTATTGTGTATTTATCAATAAAGTATTACTTTTTTTATAAATGAATTGGGTGTTTTTGTATACTATTGATTCACAAGTTAGTAGTCGCATAGAGTGACGGTAAACTTGTAGACTAACCTCTTTAATGATTAGGGCCATTGTGCCTCTTAAGTAATTATTATAACACCCCTGGTATATTTGTGATTATCCTAGTAATAGAAGGCTATGGTACAACGTCACAAGTTCTAACTCTAATACATACTGACTTGCACCCAATCAGTTTATCTATTAAATATTGGCTTCTTTGATATTTCTTCTCCAGAGATGTTGTTGGTTATTCCTTTTCCCAGATATTAAAATTTTAATTTACTACCATTTTATTAACTTTGTATTCCTGCTACACTTGACCTTCAAAATACACTCCGTTACATTAGAACTTGGCAGAGTGACATGATAACCAGTCATAGATTTGTCCTCCAGTTTGTGGTACCATTGTGGTTAACAGTAACGCTGGCAAAACTCCCAGCATACATACCACAATTCCTTCCCAGCATGTTCTAGCTCCGACAATGTGATTGTTTTACCCGTGGCTAAGATGTCAAATAAGTAGTTTTTTTTTTAGCAATTCCAACTGATACATTCTCACAAATCATCAGACAAATTAATAAGCAACTGCACCTTGAGGTCAAATTATAGTGAAAACAATTTATCGAAGGCATGGAAGAATCTAGTGAATACCATGGAAGATTCATTCTAATAAACTATCTTAGACATGATAGTACAATTCTTTAATTCAATATCGTACACCATGTAAAACACATGATTTAACATACCAGGTGAAATTAGGTAGAAAATTGTAAAACGCATCCCCTAAGATTTAATAAGTTTTCTTGAACAACTGTCGGTTGTTTGGACAATGTTTTGTTTATTGACTCGCTATGTAGAATAGCCCCGGGCACTTCACAGCAATGAAATGCGGCTTCGAAATTGGTCTTTTATCCATTTTAATTTATTTTCAGTGCAGCATGCAATTTCAGAATATCTTTTGTGATTTGTAATAAAATAGCCTGAGTGCATATTCTACCTGCATGTCAATTGTAGCTTGGTCTGTGTTAATTTGCTAGTAAGGTGTGAATGTTTAATATTTGATATCGGTAGAGAGGATTATGGCAGCGCGCACATCAATGAATACACAATATAAGGGTGATCAGACCTAAATAAATGAGGTCTATGAATAATCAGAATATTTTGCACAAGTGGGAAAGAGACAAATCCTAATTATAGAGGAATTGTTAGCTGTGAATGGAGAGAATTACATATCCGCACTCCGCTGAATTATGTGTGTAACAATATTTATTCAGAATTGTGATCCGAGTAAAAATAAATCTCGGTAATTCAGGGAATAGCAGTAATGTGAGAAGAAAAGATTTAGGGCCGCTCGTGTTTCTTTGGCTTCCGTGGCCTGTGTGCTTGATGTATATTGCCTGTATATTGTATAATGATGTTGTCAATTAGCCTTATGTTTATGGCATCAGAGTATTTTACAGCCATGTGTAAATATCAGAAATTCCATCTTCTGTGTGCAGCCATATTGTAGGATAGCAAATATTTGTAACCCTAAATGAAGTCTTATTGTGCTGTCTGATATATCCTGCCAGGCTATTAAAGGCTGTTTCTACCCAGAATTTCTCTTGAAAGTGAAGGTTTATCTTTGTGGATGCTCTCACTGGTGTGTAGCCAGCATATAACTTGCACGGGGATTGCATTGTAATAGCTGCACTGGCCACAGCTCCCCTGATGCAAGTGTGTCAGCTTCATAGCTGTAATGCTCGGGTCAAGGGAGCTGTGGCCAGTGCAGCCTTTACAATGCAATCCTCTTGCAAGTTCTATGTTGGCTACACACCAGTGAGAGCGTACCCTCAAATAGAGTATGATAGCCCAAACTGAGAGTACAAAACAAACAAAAAGAGTTGTAGGGGATATGGCCCTGTAAAAATCCCACCTGTACTGTTCTAATTACTGTATCTATTCTATAGAAAGTGATATTTAATCAAATTTGCCCACTGGTTTTACATATCCCCACTTTGCACCCCCTACACTATTGATTGACATTGTTGATATGCCTAGAGTGAGCGTTGTCTACAGAGAAAGATCAGACAATCCAAGCCAGCACTGTTAATCACCCCTTGCCCGCTTCATCCGTGACTTAATCGGACGTTTGTTCCCTGCGTCAAGACTAAATTGGGAAAAGACACATATAACCCAACTGAAATATTGGAAATATTCAGAACTTATTACGAGGGTCTTTATAACATACCAGGACAGTTCTCAGGCCTTTCCTTTTCAGAGATGTCTGAAAAAATTAAACAATATATAAGTCAGACAGCGGTCCCAAAATTTGAGGATCGTGTAGTGGTGGCCTTGGAGGAAGATATCTCTGAGATGGAATTGTTGACTGCTATTTAGTCCACCTGGTCCAATAAGTATCCAGGTCCAGATGGATTTACAACTAGTTTTTATAAAACTTTTAAATCCCAGTTGACCCCTCAGATGCTTTCGACCTTCAATGCTGTCCACAATGGACAGAAGTTCATGCCACAATCTCTGGCAGCACATATCAGCGTTATACCCAAAACTGGGAAGGATCCATCTTTGGGTGCGAATCATAGGCCAATTTCGCTGCTGAATGTTCATATAAAACTTGTCTCCAAAATATTAGCAGAGCGATTGGCTCTGCTCCTCCACGCCGTGATCAACGCGGACCAGGTGGGCTTTGTCAGAGGCCGAGAGGCAAGGGACAACACCATCAGAACTTTGCTCTTAGTAGCTAAAGCTAAGGCAAACTCGATCCCACTTGGCTTAATTTCTGTTGACGCCGAGAAGGCCTTTGACAGAGTCCACTGGCGATTGAGTCTTATGAGGGAAGCGTTGGTCCAGCTTGGCATGGGTCCCAGGTTTCTGCATGGAATCCTCTCCTTATACTCTTGTCTCACAGCAAAGCTGAGGATTGATGGGGTTTTGTCCTCTCCATGCGCAATTAAGAATGGCACTAGGCAGGAGTGCCCCTTGTCCCCTCTCCTTTACATTATTGTAATGGAACATTTAGCGGTTGCCATCAGGAACAACAAGGACATTCATGGGATTGAGATAGGTCAGATTCAACATAACATGGCTCTCTTAGCAGACGATCTTTTAATATATGTCTCCCTGCCCCGGATATTGGTGCCATCCATCTTAAGGGAATTTGAAAAATTTGACCATTTAAACAACGTTAAGGTCAACTGCTCAAAGTTCATGGCCTTGAACATCTCCTTATCACAGCAGGATGTTTCTTGCATGATTGCAAATTTTCTTTTTCAGAGGAAACCAGAGGCTATAAAATACCTAGGAGTGTTTATACACTCGGACTTATCCAGACTTTTATGTCTGAACAACCAGTCTCTATTAACCAAAACTGAGGCTTTGCTATCATCTTATAGATGCCTTAAGAGTCCTGGTTTGGCCGAAAGAATGTTAGATGACTATTGCCGCTGTTATTATTTCCAGACCGTTCCTGTTTCTCCCGTTAGAGGATTCTTTACTAGCCTGCAGTCCTCTATTATCAAATTTATTTGGAGAGGAATTCGGCCCAGGATAAGTCTGGATATCCTTACTTTTCCGAAGTCAGCGGGAGGGGCAGGGCTTTCTGACCTGAGAGCTTACTTTTTGGCTTCATTGCTAGCTGGGCATTAGCAAGGCTGACAGACAGCGGGTGACTATTGAGAGAGACGCCTACGTTTTCTGTTGAAATACCTCTTATTGTTCCCACCGACGGATGTTAGCAAAGTAGTTTGCTATCAGATATGACTAGGGATACGATGAAGGCCTGGCATTCTTTTACACAAAATCAATCAGTAGCTGGCCAACTTAGCCGCTTACACCTCTTTTCTCCAACCGGCTTTTCGTCCGTGCCAAGAAAGGCTGTCCTTCTTGTGTTGGTTGAGGGTGGAAGATACCCGAGTGGGGCAGACACTTCTTTCATGGATGGATACCTCTATTCAAGGAGTTGCAATCTAAATCCCGGCAACACCTTTAAGCTTTTCGGAATTTGCCCAATTTAAGTCCTTTGTGTCTTCGGTGGAATTTGGCTGTCGGGTAAGGAGACCCAACCTCGCTGGAGAGGGCATTTATGCAGGAGTTCCCCCCCCACTTCTCCGAGCCATAGGATCTCTCCCATACTGTTCATTATGGAAATGAAGGGTAAGGGAAAACGCCATTTTCAGAGAATGTGGGAGAGAGAATTGAATCGGGAAATCTCTGAGACTGATTGGGAGAAGTGCTTTCTTTTCACTCATAAAATGGCAACACTGTGCGTAAAAATTATGGCCAGGTGGTATATTTGCCCAAACTAATCTGCATGCTATCTTCCCCTCGGCCTCTGAGATATGCTGGCTCTGTGGTAAGGCAAAAGGTATGATGCTTCATATTTGGTAGAACTGCAAATTCAGAAATTTTGGTCTCGGATGTTCACTAACTACAACTTGATTACAGGTAGACAGGTTGGTAGGTAGCCCAGAGATAGCTTTGCTATCTATTTTCCCCAATCAATTAAATACCACAAGAAGGATATTTTTAGTTTTTGCATGTCAGCGGCTCGCTCAGTAATTCAAGATATTGAAAGTCCACTCAAGATCCTCGTATAGTTGAATGGTACACGGAACTGACAGAAATTTTCAGAATGGAGGAGCTGGCTGCTGAAGCCTTGGACTCTTTAGATAAGTTGTCCACAATATGGCCAGAATGGATCCTCTTTAGGGATTCCCCAAACTTTCAGGATATCTTCTTGTAAGAGGGAAGTGTCTCCAGTGCTATGATGGGGGAAGGTTGAGCCGGAGGGGGCGTCCCCCCTTACCCTTCCCCAGTCCCTATCTTTCTTTCTTGCCTTTTCCAACACGGTACTGCCCCCCCCTTTTTTTTCTTTTCACTTCTCTGACTTCTTTCACTATTCCTCTCCCTTTAATTTCTTTTTCCTTCTATCTCTTCAACTGCTTATATTAATAGCTATAATCCTTTCCTTTGTAGTTGTTCTCACTTGTTCTCACCCACAAAGTCTTCACAGTGCAGCACCCCCATACATCTCCTCCCTCATCTCTGTCTATCACCCCAGCCGTTCTCTTCGCTCTGGAAGTGACTTTAGACTCACTTCTGCATTAATCTGAACTCCCACTCCCGGCTCCAAGACTTCTCCCGAGCCGCACCAATTCTTTGGAACGCTCTACCTAAAAAATTAGAGGTATCCACAACTTAAATAGTTTTAGGCGATCCCTAAAAACACATCTCTTTAGGACGGCCTATCATGATCCCTAGTCAGTCATCTAGACATAGCCTATCCGCTCCACCTCAAGTAGATCACATATAACGGGTTGTGGCCACTTATTCGCTCCTATCTGTTCCCCATCTCATCAAGTTGACTATACTTTCATTGCAAATGGGCACCTGTACCTTGTCACCCCCACCTCATTGCTAGATTGTAAGCTCTTATGAGCAGGGTTGCCATTTTTTGCTCCAATTATTGTATTATGTTATGCTTTGTATTGTATTGTTTTTGGCTGTATTGTATTTTCTAATTGTTCTCCTATGATTGTTTTTGACTTTGTATTGTATGTGAAGCGCTGCTTATATGTTGGCGCTTATAATAAAAACTTTTCTTTGTATATTAGTATTGTTAATTGATTAATATTTTTATAGCCATTATATTGAAGCAAAATAAGCATTATAACTGAATGCTTACCTTGTTTCTTGCTCTTTCGGTCATATAATGTTAATAGGTGAACAGGGCTGACCCTATGGTTTTTGAGTTCAGTGTATGAGTGACGAGCAATTTTCTTTAAGTGTTCTTGAGAAAATTCTATCTCGCTGACGATTATTTCTGTGATTTGATAAAACTTATATTTGTAACTTGAACAGGTGTAATGGAAGTTTTGATGTAGAATGGTTCGCCTACTTCAATAAAAACAGATTAAACCAAAATTTCAAGTTCTGTAGAACGAATGCAGCAAATAGAAAACTAAAGCCCCATTCATGAAAGTCTTATTTAAATTTAAAGTCATAACATTTGGCTTGGCTAGGCACAGCAGTTGGAGGGGGGGAGGTGATCATATCTACAGAAGCAATAACATTTAAATATTTACAAAATTTTTGTTATTATTTTGAAAAACCATATGTAATTTAGATCCATAATTTAGATCCATATACGTTAAATACATTGAGTGGTACATTTATGTTGCCCTTCTTTACAGCTTGCATTGTCATGCTCAGTCATAGGGGGCAGGGCTGTAGTTAATTATTACAGTTTCTCACTTCAATCCCCCTCTGAAGACATCCTGGATCATGGGTGATAGACACTATGGGAGATGTAAGTGCAGCGCCGGCTATCTGCTTCTATCTGCACCACTGCTGTAGCTTCTAACTGACAGAAGAAGTGGTAGAATGGTAGAGTTAGTAACAGAGAGACACCAGCGCCAGGAGTGTAGAATTATGTGCTTTGGCCTAGGGCATAGACATGTGTAAATCCTGCCTTGTATGACAGTGTATGCAACATGGCTCCTTCTAGTGGAGGCTGCTGGCTCTCAGTATGTAAGCTTTTAAATTTATCGCTATGCAATTGATTTGGACCATAACATGAAAAATAAATGATGCATGTATTGCTGCTTGGGTTGCTTGAATTGGGACTTGTATGGTATGACTGTTAGGCAGGACATAGATAGCAACTAGTCTAAGTTTAATCAGGATAAATTAGTCCTTTGTTGACATGAAGAATAGTATAAGGCAACAAATGTTTGTAAATATTCCAGAAAGAAAAAGAGAGCATCACTCACCATGATGATCTTCAGGTCTTTATTATGGTGCAACGGATGCCATGTAGGCGTGTAGGAGGATGCAGGCTCACATGTGAGCTTAAACGGGCCCAATCACCTGTGAGCGAAATGTTTATAGTCCGCCCATAGGACATATTCCACATCCTCCTACACACTTGTAAGGCACCATAATAAAGACCTGAAGATCACCACGGTGAGTTCATCTATTTTTTTTACTTTCTGGAATATTTGCAAACACTGGTCTATACAAAGCTTTGCACCATTAAGCGGTAGACAATTGCTATGGTTTACACCTCCAGGGAAATGAGTCCCGTAAGTCCCCACACTCACTAGTTGTAGTGCAAGATCACATCTGACGTTATGAAAAAAGCTACATATGTGTTCAATATTTGATCTTTGTTATTTCCTTATTAAAAAAATTAGATTACGTCAATCCAGAGTGGAGAAACTCTTGTTTCCCCAAAATATTGGAAATGAGATGGGATGAGGCAGTGTATGGACAGGTCCAGTATTGTCTTCCTGGTAACTATATTTAATGTGTTTAAGGCCATAAAATGATATAAGCCTTGTTTTGCTCTCATGGCTCCTCTATTTTTCATCTGTATTTGGAATTTTCCACATAACATTATTAAACCAACAAGCTGATATTTCTAACTTCAAGAGGAAAAATAATATCTATAAAAGTTTAAGGATTAGAAATCTTTTCATCAATCCCATCTAAAGCATTGCCTCACACAGTATTAATCATCAGAGAACAACAGTCCAAAAACAGGAAATTCAAGCTTAGAAAATATTACCTCTGCTACATTTTTCATGTGAAGTTTGTTATTTCGAGGCCATGGAATGATATTGTTGGCTCATTCAAGACTTGAAGTGTATGTTAAGAGCAGGTCATTTTTTATCTGGGCAGATCAGTCTTATACTGTTTAAAGAGACCTATTATTGCGTACTGTCATAATCATTCTTAAACATCTCTGCATCTCTATGTCTAATTCTAACATATTATATTTACATCAGCAGCGTGTCCCAAAACTCATAGTAAAAAGGTGGGGTACATTATTTATCCAAGTCCTTGTAACATTTTAGCTCCTACGAGGAGCCTGTTTCAAAAAAAATGCCAGCCATAAATTTAAAACAAATGACAAGTGAATTGCCTAACCTCCATTTTCTGGCTACAATGGCTCCTGTCAATGGATGGTATATATTAGAAGACGAATGAACAGTCAGTTCTTGAAGTCAATGGATGCAGGAAAAAAAAGAGAAAGAAAGGATGTGCGTAACTTTGACGGGGACCAAACTGTGTTGGATTGATGACTAGGGCACAATTTATCCAGAGTATCTCGTTGAATGTTCCTGATATGCTGTAGTTAGTAGATAATATTTTAATTAATCAGGCATTATTGACACCTGAATTATCAAACATGGTTGGTCACAAAAAGTAGATAGGCCCCATTTGTCTTGAACTATGTAACAATATATATGCTCATTACATTGTCATTTTTTTGTGCTGTAAAGGCCCAGTCACACATAACGACCGCTCCAGCGATCCCGACAGCAATAACGACCTGCCAGGATCGCTGGAGCGTCGTTACCTCATCGCTAGGGAGCTGTCAAACAGGCAGATCTCTCCAGTGATCAGGGCCATGGGAGCCACCTCCCACATTGCTGAAGGTAATGTCAGCGTCCTCCCTGCTTAGCGCTGCCTTACAGGCAGCGCTAAGCAGGGAGAGCGCTGGTAGCTATGATAAACAGCGGGTATCCAGGCAGCACGTGCTGCCTGGATACCTGATGTTTATCATAGTTACCAGCGTTCTCCCTGCTTAGCACTGCCTGTAAGCAGGGAGAACGCTGGTAACTATGATAAACACCGGGTATCCAGGCAGCGCGCGCTGCCTGGATATCCGCTGTTTATCATAGTTACCAGCGTCCTCCCTGCTTACAGACAGTGCTAAGCAGGGAGGACACTGGTAGCCATGGTAAACACCGGGTATCTAGGCAGCGCGCGCTGCCTAGATACCCGGTGTTTACCATGGTTACCAGCCAGGGAGGTCACTGATCGCTGGTTTTTCGCTGTCACATGCAGCGATGCGTGCTGACCAGTGGGAAACCAACGATCAAAAAATGACCCGCAGCACTTTGCAGCGATCAGTGATCTCACAGCAGGGGCCTGATCACTGCAAAGTGTCACACAGAACGACATCGCTGGAGAGATCGTTGTAACGTCACAGTTACAATGATCTCTCTAACGATATCGTTATGTGAGACAGGGCCTTAAGTCTTATGTTATGGCAGTATTGTCCATAGTTTTGAAAAGGCTGTATAAGTAAAAGAAATGTAATCTCATATACAATCCCTTGATAAATAAGCTAATATATATATATATTTCAATCAAGAGATTAATATTACATGGTGGTGGAAATGGTGAAATTAGCCATGGAACATATCACCAATATTCTATGTACTTATTTAATTTAATAAAGTAATTTGTAAAGGTGCTATTGACATCCAATCCACACAGCAAGAGAAATCAAACCACAGATGTCCATACATTTTTTGATGTGTGAGGGTGGTTTCACATTAGCGTTCAGTATGCAACCATCTGAATGTACAGACACAGTCGAATGCCTGAATGCATTCTTACTGATGACAGCGTTGCTTGTATTCCCTTGATTCGTAGTAATATAAAATCCCATAGGAAACCATTATAATCTGTTCGGAGAGAGAGAGAATTTTCTGTGCGTTTGATAGCATTGCCATCCGGATTCCGATGCGGCGCCTTTGGACTCCATGTAGTAATTGTATTCTTCAGGGTGCTTGTGTACAAATTATGCACCCTCAAATGCACAAAAATTACAACAAGTTGCGTTTTTCACCGCAACTGGTAAAACGCAGCTGGACACAAACGCATGCATCCAGATACCAACACATTGACCATGCGTCCCCATGTTAAACATAGGGACGCAGTGCAGATCCATAGCCCCACACACTGGGGCGCATGTCGACACAACGTATGCAAACATCAGTGTGAAACAGAACTAATAATGAGAAATGACACAGGGAAAAAGTATTGATCACATGACAAAATAGAGGTGCAAGCAGCCTTGGAAAGTCATGACCCAAGCTGAAGTCTATCAGTAATAATGAAGCAATCCTGGCACTTAGTGAAAAACTATATCAGCTGGTTTAACTGATGTCATATAAAGAGTCTCATTACTATGGTGCCACACAATAAACGTCTCAGGACAGGTAAAACGAGTGAGCTGTCTTAAGCTTATTGCAACCTTATTGTTGCAAAACACACTGAGCATTTTTTACAGAAGAATTTCTAAACTGCTGAAGGTTCCAGTGAGCACTGATGTGGCCATATTCAAGAAATGGAAAGAACATAATTTCACTATAAACCGGCCACAACCAAGTACTCCCCACAAGATTTAAGGCAGAGGAGCGAAATTATCAGAAGAATTGTCCAAGCGCCAAGGACCACCTGTGGAAAGCTACAGACAAACCTGGAATCAACAGGTACAATTGTTCAAAGAAAAAAATAAGCAATGCCCTTAACCTGCATGTTGTGTATGTACGCTCACTACATATGACTCCATTGCTGAACAAAAAGCATGTTCAAGAGTGTTTAAACTTTGCGTAACAACATTTAGATACACCAATGAATTACTGGGAGACTATAGTGTGGTCAGATGAGACCAAAATTGATGCAATAATAAACACCATGTTTGGAGGCTAAAAGGCACTGCATACTACCTAAATCACCTTACCAACAGTGAAGTTTGTAGGTGGAGAAAATTATGGTGTGGGGCTGTTTTTCAGCATAAGGCACTGACAGACTTAATGTGATTGAAGGAAGAATGAATGGACAAATCAACCAAGACATTCTTAATAAAAAGTTGCTGCCATCTACCAGGATGTCGAAGATGAAACGAGGGTGGACATTTCAGCAAGACAATGATCCCAAAGGCCAAGGGTCACATATGCCCATGTGCTTTTTTAAGCCCTTAGAAAAACTGATCTGTTTTTTAAGGGTGCCAATAGTGTCCCCTGAGGTCCTGGACTTTTTTTGAACTTTTGGGACTTAGTCATGTTTTCACCAAAAACGCATGGTGCCTATATGTACCATGTGTTAATGCATGTGACTCCCATAGGGCCCCATGTTAAAAAAAACGCATGCGTTTTTAAAGGCACCCAAAAACGGTGCCTTTAAAAGTGTTTTTTGGGATGCTGAGCAAAAACACTTGCGTTTTTGAAAAACGCTTTGACATATGTATTAATGCATCTGCGTTATTGGACTTAGAAAAAAAAATGGCTAAAAAGAACCCAATAATGAATCTAAGGCAAAAACGGCTGTCATGTGTGACCCTGGCCAAACACATAGCAGAGAAAACTCAATTGGTTTCAGAGAATAAAAATAAAGCTGCTAGAATGACCGAACTGATCACCTAAGCTGAATCCAACAAAAAAATGTATGGAAGAAAGTAAAGCTCAGAGTTCATAGAAGGAGCCCACAAAATCAACCACAAATCCTTCAGGATTTGAAGAGTGTTTGTGTGGAAGAATGGACCAAAATCACACTTAAGGAATGTGTGTGACTATTTTCTGATATTATCTGAGATTGTTCCGTGGTTAAACAGCAGCACAGGTTTATACCCAATTCATCACTATATATCGACATCTCTCCACATGAGTTCGCAGCAGCTGTTATATGTGTACATAATGGTTGTCGTAGTTCAAAATTACAGAGGGTGGACAGTGTATACGGACCTGTGCTGCATAGACCAGAAAGATGAAACGGTGTTCATCATTATAGCGTTTATTTCCGAAGCGTTTCAGACTTAGTCCCAAAAAACTCATGGTTAAAATGCAAGACTTTTGACGCTAGGCGTTTTTGCAAAAGCACCAAAAAAAGCGGTAAGCAGCGTTTTTAGGGGTGTTTGCAAAAACACGTGTTTTTTTAAAATAGGAGTCTAGGGGAAATTATATTGGGAACAGGGAGGGAAGGGAAATGTTCCCCTGGACTCTCCTGCAGCTGTCGGTGCCAGGTCTGGATCTCTGGAATCCTTAGTCTCAATTTATACTGAGACTGGGAGCGGGCAGTACAGAGCAAAGAATTAACGTGGATAATGAAATTGAATGTGAGAGTTCCGGAGGGTATGAGCCACAAATCAGATCTGACTTACTTTTACTAGTATCACATGAATGTATCAATGGGGAGAGGGTAGTACCCTGTATGATGGTGTATATATATTTATTTATAAAAAAAATCGGGTTTTCTTGTTCCCATGTGACAAAATATTGAGCTAAATTATGATTATGACATGAAGTATAGGTATATTTATATGAGTCTTTATGTTTTTAATAAAGTTCTTGAAGGTAGTATACTCACCAGTGCAAAAGGTGTCTTCAACCTATATTATAAAGAGTTAATGATTAATGAATGTGAATTGACAGGTGTTCCATGGGCAGTGTTTTTAAATCTATATATAAAGTTTGGGGGAATTGTCATTCTATGCTGTAGATTAAGGACACCTTGTCTGAAACGCGTCTAGGGGTTGAACTGCGTTCCCGTATACGTTTTATTGGCATGGAATACTGAATACAAAATAAATGCAAAAGAAAAACTGAAGATTTTGTCTGGGTTCCAGTTCTTTCTATTATAAATTGAGTCTAGAGGAAATGCATGCGTTAATGGTAGCGCTAAAAAGGTAAAAAAAATGCCATAGAAATCGCAAGGGAAAAAACTGCTTCCTTTAACGGATCCTTGCAAAGGATGCACGCTCCCAAATGTGACCCTAGCCTTACGCTTCTTTTCACTTGAGCTTTTTTTTTTTGTTTGTTTTACAAGAGAGGATTAAACTTAATTTGTACATCTCAAGTTATTGCACATGGTAATTTTTGGTTGTTTCCACATCTTTGTGTTTTTTATTGTGTTAATTAAGTTTTTGTTTGCTTCAAAAGTGTTTTAAATCTTCATGCGAGTGGAGCCTAACTGGAAGAAGAAACTTTGATTCTGTAGATAAAGTCTACTTTAGGAGGCCTTTGGGACTCCAGTAGTATAAGTTTCCTGTTAGACCTTAAAATGGTTATAACCTGCACTAAATAATTCCTTTGAGGGCTGTTTGTAGCAGCTTTGTGTTTTTATATGAACATTATTAGCTACAGTATAAATGTATTTTTTTCACCATATTTCTTATATGATGTCCCAGAGTGAGTTGAAAATTGGTACGTAAAAAAAAAGACTCGTATATTTGCAGGTCTAAGATGTCAATGAGTCATTCATTATGTCTCATTCTAACAAAAAGTTGTGCTTTTCAATGTCTAGACATTTATTGATCATCAACGCTACAGTGAAAGAGATGGTGAGGAGATGGACGTCTACAAAATCTTCACTAGTTAGTGAAGATTTTGTAGACGTCCATCTCCTCACCATCTCTTTCACTGTAGCGTTGATGATCAATAAATGTTTATGGTTAATTTGTTGGTAAAGTCAAGTACAAGAAAGAGTAAGGCCCAAGTTTATGGCCAAAAAGAGGCTTTCTTGTGGTGTTGGTTTATGTCACCACACCACCTACGGGGATAGGGTGGTATCACTATTAATAAAGATACAGACAATAAATATTTTAACTCCTTCACCCCCAGGCAATTTTCCATTGTTGCCCTTTTGTCTTTTTTCCATTACTTCCAACAGCATAACGTTTTTATTTTTCCAACAATATAGCCATACGAGGAATTTTCTTTTGCAGGACAAGTTGTACTTTGGAGAGACTCCTTTCATTTTGTCCATATAGTGTACTTAAAAATGTGTATTATTTGCAAAAGAAGATTTATCCCCTTCACCCTCCTTTATTCCTGCTCACCACTCTTTGCTGGCATCACACCGACGTATCACTGCCCGAAGGAGCACATTGCAATTGTGGTAATGGCTGACATCTCTCCTGAACTACTGCATAAAAATACATGAAGCGACAGTTTGACTGAATCAGTGACGCCAGCAAAAAGGGATGGGCAAGAATATATGGGCGAGGAAGGGAGTGAATGTTCATTTGTAATTAATACACAATCCAATCACTGATGCCTGCACAGAAGGTAGACGGGGAAAGTGGTGAATATTTATTTTCTTTTAACTAGCCGTCATGTGACTATTAACTTTGAGGGCTTAGAGCAACACAACAGGGCAACATACATTAATACAAGTTACAAATCCTGAAAGGGCTGCCCAAGCCCTATTTCAGAATACTAATATAGTGTGGTACTCAATTAGCTTCTTTTTGGAGTAGGGTCTATATTAAAAGAATACTACAAAAAGGCCAAAAAATCCTACTAGGGCTTATTTTTGGGGTAAGTCTTATTCTCGGGGAAACGCTGTATTTTAACGGTTAAGGCCTGGCCTTACTATGGTGATAGTGTAGTTAGGCTTTTAAAGTGGTATGAAGGCCATTCCATTCCCTAGGAGGTAAGATTGTACCACTAGCTTCGGTTCAGAGTAAAAAAGTCTTTATTCAAACATCCATAAAAACAGTGCCACTAGCTTCGGTTCAGAGTAAAAAAGTCTTTATTCAAACATCCATAAAAACATAAAAGTAGAAAAGCCCACACAGGGGTTTCTCCTTTTACGATTAAGAGGTTCTTATCTTGAAACGGGTCTGGCGGGCCCCGTGTGTGGGGTATTTCTACTTTGGTGTTTTTATGGATGTTTGAATAAATACTTTTTTACTCTGAAGCGAAGCAACTGGCATTGGGAATCTTTCCTTCTACGTTTCAATGAGTGGATGCTAATCACCACACTGGTTGACTGAGAGTCAATGAATAATCATTGGTGAGCTGCACAACCTTCCCTTTCCCCTTCCCGGATTGACTACATCCCATCCACTGCTGAGACATATATTTCTATATACATGTAAAGTATACCAGTCATGACCTATGGACATGTGCTGTGATCAGGTATTTTGGACGAAGTACCTTAATGTCCGCGCTGCTGCCAGAGAGGAAAATACACCAACGACACTGGACGTCTGAGTATTGATAGTAGAGGTTTATTTCCAACGCGTTTCGGAGCCACGTACCGAGCTCCTTCCTCAGGGAACATCAAGAGTACACTGGACAGATTTGTATTTATCACAGAAAAGGCGCCAAAGAGATAATTACAGTGACGTCAGTAAATAGGGAGGATCACAAAATGACGTCACAATGTTTATCAACATAGTTCCGTAGTAAACTGAACATAGTGGTACAATGTTAGGATATAACATGAGAAATAACACATTAGTCATGTAGATGTTATACCTTTCACCTGATTAAACCAATCTTACCATATTTGCATAAAAATTCATAAAAAATTCATCAAAATATATTTACATATAAAGTGGTGCGGTGCTGATTAGAACTCATAAAAAGAAGCAGTATAAATCTGGTATTAAATGTCTTGTGTGTGTGTCCTCTGTGTTACCCGTTGTGCTATCCATTCTTTTGTATGTTAAATGTAATATAGTAAGTGAAGGTGAATCTGTGAAGAACAAGTATAAGTGATGTGGTTTTGTGATTAAGATTGCGTGTATTGTCCGACTTTATTGGTGTTATATTTGTTTTGCAGAGTTCAATCAGTATATATCTCTACTTGGATGCCAAACAAGAGTTCCTAGGGGGCAAAACTGTGTAACTGCGTACATCTACACATATTTGTTCCCAAGATCATATAACCGTTGGATAAAAGTAACTAAGTGATTTTATTCTAAAATTACTGAAACAACAATAAATATGAAAAAAATTTTTATATATAAAATCAAGAAAGATAAAAATATGTATTATATTATAAAAATTATCTCTGTCGTATAAAACAGATTCTGAGCTAATAAAAACTTTTTCTTTATAGGGCATTTTACTAATTCGTAAATTATTACATAAGACCTCATAGGGAACTTTTTGTTTGTCTTTATTGCTCATAGTGTAGAATGCACTGCTGTTTGAAATGGAGGACATGAGTACGAATTGATAGTTGTACTAGGGGTTAATTAGTGAGAACTGAAATGGAGCGGATAATCTGCACTGACTGACAGAAATACATTGTGGTTAGAAAGTATAGAACTAATTCAACAGTCATATTAAAGGGTTAATCCATGAGAACTGAGGTAGAGGGGTTAATTTGCACTGGCTGAAATAAAAATCAAAAAAAGAAAGAAAGTTTATGAGGGTATGGAGATGATTCAGTATATCTCCATATCTACATTTTCAGCCCTATAAAGAAAAAGTTTTTATTAGCTCAGAATCTGTTTTATACGACAGAGATAATTTTTATAATATAATACATATTTTTATCTTTCTTGATTTTATATATAAAAATTTTTTTCATATTTATTGTTGTTTCAGTAATTTTAGAATAAAATCACTTAGTTACTTTTATCCAACGGTTATATGATCTTGGGAACAAATATGTGTAGATGTACGCAGTTACACAGTTTTGCCCCCTAGGAACTCTTGTTTGGCATCCAAGTAGAGATATATACTGATTGAACTCTGCAAAACAAATATAACACCAATAAAGTCGGACAATACACGCAATCTTAATCACAAAACCCCATCACTTATACTTGTTCTTCACAGATTCACCTTCACTTACTATATTACATTTAACATACAAAAGAATGGATAGCACAACGGGTAACACAGAGGACACACACACAAGACATTTAATACCAGATTTATACTGCTTCTTTTTATGAGTTCTAATCAGCACCGCACCACTTTATATGTAAATATATTTTGATGAATTTTTTATGAATTTTTATGCAAATATGGTAAGATTGGTTTAATCAGGTGAAAGGTATAACATCTACATGACTAATGTGTTATTTCTCATGTTATATCCTAACATTGTACCACTATGTTCAGTTTACTACGGAACTATGTTGATAAACATTGTGACGTCATTTTGTGATCCTCCCTATTTACTGACGTCACTGTAATTATCTCTTTGGCGCCTTTTCTGTGATAAATACAAATCTGTCCAGTGTACTCTTGATGTTCCCTGAGGAAGGAGCTCGGTACGTGGCTCCGAAACGCGTTGGAAATAAACCTCTACTATCAATACTCAGACGTCCCAGTGTCGTTGGTGTATTTTCCTCTCTGGCAGCAGCGCGGACATTAAGGTACTTCGTCCAAAATACCTGATCACAGCACCGCACCTCGTGGAAGTACAGTCCCTGCAGCAGCTGCATTGTTCGAGCGATTACGCTGGTTGTGTGCTACACAACCTGATCAGGTGAGCAAATCTGATTTTTTCACATTTACCTGCCTATAAAGGATAAGACCCTATGTGCGCATTCTCAACCCTCTAGATGACCTATGGACATAACATGCTGGGCTGCCTCCCCTCTGAAAAAATAATTCTTTTAGAATTTGTTTTAAAAAATAGTGAAATTCTAATTTTAGCAAAATGTGATGTTATACGGTAATTTAGAGCTAAAAGTTCAGGACCTTTAAGCATATTTTACTGTATACTAATTGTACCATTTTCCCCCAGTACCTGATATTTTGTCATACGGGCGGTTGAGGACATATTGGTTTTTACTTTGAAATAAACGTCAGAAATAAATGTGTGGAAACAATGTTTTAATAATGTTTGTACTGAAGGCTGTCAGTAAGATGAATAAATGAGACAGCCTGGAAAAGTGCATATAATACACAAAGGACTACGTCTTTTTTTCATAGGTTCCAGGTTTTATTAAAAAGGTCAGTAATGAAACTTTGTGATTATATGAACAAAGCTTCAGTGCCCTCTTAATACTGGTTCTTTAATGATCTTCATACCATTCCCCAGAGGACAATCTCTTTGATAGTGACAGAAAGCCAATATTATGTGTACCAATATTTGTCAAGCTGGAAATGCTAGCGCAGTTAAAGATTTCACAAAGATGAAGACTTTCGAATGAATTTCTTAAATGCTTGAATTGTATTTATCAACTTTGGATAACTTTAACAAGGCAAACCCAACATTCCATGTCAATACCTCAAGGTCACCTTCAAAATGTTTTCTTTAACCTCCTTCTAACTTACGACAATTTTATTTTTGTGCTTTAGTTTGTGCCGTAACTTCTTTTAAGACCCAAAATTTGTTTATTTTTCTATCAACATAACTATCAGGGATTTTTTCTTTATAAGACCAGTTGAATATTTGAATGACACCTTTAATGTTAACCTTAATTTCGTGTTAAATAAGAATGAGAAAAATTTACAAGATAAGTAAAATGGCCATAATTTTTTTTCATCGCGTTATAAAATTGTCCTTAAAAATATTTTAAGGTTGAATTATTAATAATATTTTTTATTATTGTGCTGAAATTTTATTTTTAAAATAAAAAAAAATCCTTAACTTTGTTTGTAGCACCGTTTTCCAAAACTTATAACATGTTTAATTTTCCGTGACACCTAATTTGCTTTTTTTTTTTGCATGGAGGTTTTGGCCACATTTCATTAAGGTGTTTATGGTGTAAAATACTGTAAAGTCTCAGAATTTTTGTGCAACTTGGATGTTTTGCGACTTTTGATGTTTTCATGCCATTTTCTGCCAACTATGCCAATATGAACATCATAGCATTGATGGAACGAAGCGTGACGCCTGAGAGGTCGGTCATGGGTATCAGGTTGATGGGGTCCAACACAAAATACCCCCACTGCTCAGCTCTTCTCTAGTTGATAGCAGTTCTGGAGTTGAAAACTATGTTACTGTCAACTGTGTGGCAATCACTGTGAAGTACTACAGATCTGTCGTCTTTCAGATAATTAGGAGCGGATTTGCATTACCTGGCAGCGGGAGCTACATAGTTGAAGGAGCTGTGTTGTTCAGCTCCACAATGCTATCATCAGGTCTCAACGGCACTGAGAACAGTGGTGGTTTCAGACCCCAATTTGATATTGATGACATAACCAGTGGCATAACTTTAACCTCATGGGCCCCATGAGGTTAAAGAACTCCAATGGGTACCCCAAATGATGCAAATCTTTAATAGCATTAGTCTTTTTCTATAGGCCAAAGGGACATTTGTGGGCCCCTATGCTCTAGGGCCTAGATGCGATAGCAATCCCTGGACCTGTTGTAGTTTTGCCCATGATTATATACCCTTTATAGAAGTGGAGCAGCCCTTTAAGTACTGTATATATTATTTGATAAGTCCTTTAATCTAACAATGACAAATCTAATATAATATTTTAAAAACTTAAATTTACCGTAATAAATCAATTATTTAAAGGCCTAAATGAATATTTTGAGAAGAAGCATAGAGGATGTTTAGGGGGAAGAAAATTCTAAATGGTCTTGAATAATTAGGATCTAAGGGATAAGGTTTCTCCTTGTTGAGAGTGACATGCCAGGTCTGGCTTGACAGTATGAGGAGACTTAAATACCTTGCATGCTCTTCTGGGAAATTACATATGCAAATTGCCTCCTAAGAGAGGAAGAGGACTTGAACTCCAGTGCCACCTGTTGGAATTTGCATACTTAATTTCCCACTTTAGCATGGAAGGTTTTTAAGTCTCCTCACACTGGCATGCCAGACCTGGAATGTTACTCTCCACATGAAAAACCTTACACCTTTGATCCCAGTCTTAGCCTCTCACCTACCTAAATCAGGTCTCATACGTTGCACTGAAGTGGGGTGATACCCCAAAACACTGTGTGTGGACATTGAGATTCTGATTTGGCTTATATCCTAAGTCATATGACAAGGCTCGTTAAAGGGTTAATATTGACTTTTAGGACTAGTATTTCCAATAGGTGACACTAGAGTTCAAGTCCTCTTTCTCTTTGAGTCATTGTTAATTTGATATTTTAATCTTACTCATGTAATGGAGTTTAATAAAAACTACCCGTATATACTCGTGTATAAGCCGACCCGTGTATAAGCCGACCCCCCTACTTTTGTCCCCAAAACCTGGGAAAACCTATTGACTCGTGTATAAGCCGAGGGTGGACCCCAGCACAGGTATACAGCCCCCAGCAGTGTGGTATACAGGCCTCCCCAGTGGTATACAGGCCTCCCCAGTGGTAGTATAAAGCAGCCTCCCCAGTGGTTGTATAAAGCAGCCTCCCCAGTGGTAGTATACAGCAACCTCCCCAGTGGTAAACAGCAGCCTCCCCAGTGGTATACAGCAGCCTCCCCAGTGGTAGTATACAGGCAGCCTCCCCAGTGGTAGTATACAGGCAGCCTCCCCAGTGGTGTATACAGGCAGCCTTCCCAGTGGTGTATACAGGCAGCCTCCCCAGTGGTGTATACAGGCAGCCTCCCCAGTGGTGTATACAGCAGCCTCCCCAGTGGTATATACAGGCCCCAGCAGTATTACAGCAGCCCCAGTGGTATACAGCAGCCTCCCCAGTGGTATATACAGCAGCCTCCCCAGTGGTAGTATACAGGCAGCCTCCCCATTGGTAGTATACAGGCAGCCTCCCCAGTGGTAGTATGCAGGCAGCCTCCCCAGTGGTGTATAGAGGCAGCCTCCCCAGTGGTGTATACAGGCAGCCTCCCCAGGGGTGCATACAGGCAGCCTCCCCAGTGGTGCATACAGGCAGCCTCCCCAGTGGTGTATACAGGCAGCCTCCCCAGTGGTGTATGCAGGCAGCCTCCCCAGTGGTGTATACAGGCAGCCTCCCCAGTGGTGTATACAGGCAGCCTCCCCAGTGGTAGTATACAGGCAGCCTCCCCAGTAGTAGTATACAGGCAGCCTCCCCAGTTATAGTATACAGGCAGCCTCCTCAGTGGTAGTATACAGGCAGCCTCCCTAGTGGTAGTATACAGGCAGCCTCCCCAATGGTGTATACAGGTAGCCTCCCCAGTGGTGTATACAGGCAGCCTCCCCAGTGGTGTATACAGGCAGCCTCCCCAGTGGTGTATACAGGCAGCCTCCCCAGTGGTGTATACAGGCAGCCTCCCCAGTGGTAGTATACAGGCAGCCTCCTCAGTGGTAGTATACAGGCAGCCTCCCCAGTGGTGTATACAGGCAGCCTCCCCAGTGGTAGTATACAGGCAGCCTCCTCAGTGGTAGTATACAGGCAGCCTCCCCAGTGGTGTATACAAGCAGCCTCCCCAGTGGTGTATACAGGCAGCCTCCCCAGTGGTGTATACAGGCAGCCTCCCCAGTGGTAATATACAGGCAGCCTCCTCAGTGGTAGTATACAGGCAGCCTCCCCAGTGGTGTATACAGGCAGCCTCCCCAGTGGTGTATACAGGCAGCCTCCCCAGTGTTGCATACAGGCAGCCTCCCCAGTGTTGCATACAGGCAGCCTCCCCAGTGGTGCATACAGGCAGCCTCCCCAGTGGTGCATACAGGCAGCCTCCCCAGTGGTGTATACAGGCTATATAGAGGGACACACAGGAGAGGGGATGCTATATACTGTCGGTGTGCAGTGTCGGTGCGGTGTCAGTGTTGGTGTGCATCAGGGTGAGTCTTTCTGCTGCACCTGGAGACATACCTTTCTTAAATGAATATCTGGAGGTGCCGGAGCCTGTATTGCTGGAGACTGTAACCCCGCAAGGCCCAGACCCGTGTGTTCGTGATGCAGTGAGGATGATGGGGGTACTGTGCTGGCGCTGCGGGGGTTACGGCCTCCTGTTGATTTAACCCTCAGTGCACCGGGCACAGGTCACAATGACTGCTCTGTGCAGGAACAAGTCTGTACTGAAGAGCGCAGAAAAGAGGAACTGACACTGGAAGGAGGAGGGAGGGACACAGGAGAGGGGACGCTATATAAAGGGACACACAGGACAGGGGACGATATATAGAGGGACACACAGGACAGGGGACAATATATAGAGGGACACACAGGAAAGGGGACACTATATAGAGGGACACACAGGAGAGGGGACGCTATATAGGACTTGAGCTTGAGGGATGGTAAGTTAAGCAGCCGGGGGGTCTTACAACAGAGGGGGGTGAGTGCCAGCATTTGGAGGCCATATATGCAGATATGCACTGCTTCCCCCTGCCGCTGATTGACAGGGGGAAGCAGTGCATATATAATGAGCGGTCCCACGTAACAGGGCGCTCATACAGCAGCCTCCCCCACCTCCTCCAGCCTCCCCAGCCCCGGATGCAGCCCCCACCACAGCCCCTACCGTATTGACCCGTGAATAAACCAAGGGGGGGACTTTTCAGCCCAATTTTTGGGCTGAAAAACTCGGCTTATACACGAGTATATACGGTAACTGTTTTTTGGGCAATATTAGAGATTTTAAATTCACTTTGATTAACATTGTTTATTTTTGTCTTTAATTCAAGAGATTGTTAGAGCTTTGGTTTATTTGCTACTTTAATATTCTATAAAGATGAATGAATACTTTATTGAGGCATCATGTTGGTGAATTACTATTTATTAAAGGAATCAGTAGGTAAGCACTTGGATTACATAAAAAAAGAAAAAACACAAGTTGTTTAGACTTTGATCTCTTCAGCGCCCTTCCTTGATTGTTGTATATGTTTTTAAATAGGGTTTTAGAATTTGTGATTGATTTTAAGGGAATCTATCAGGTCAAAAATCCATATATAACTGATATTGTTTTCTAATTTGTTTCTCTAAGCTCTCTTTATTAATGTATTTCTATTATTTATGCTTTCCTCCTATCCTGTGTAAACTTCAAATAAAAGATTAATTTCATCAGTCAATCACAGTGAGCTCTCTGCTGCCCACTCCCCAAGAAATGAATATTCACAAATCACTACATAGTTCTGCCTTCTGTGACTGCAGACAGTTCAGAATAGAGGGGGGAGGAGATGTGTGCTCTTGCTCTTAGCTGTAGCTCTTCATGGCATTGTGTGTATCTGAGGAATGTGTGTAGTGTGTTCAGTCTGAGATATTTCTATGTGATTATAAGAACATTTGATCATTTGCACAGCAGATACACACATTACATGTCTGCAGGAAAAACAACATTCATATGAAAGAAATCTTTTACACATCTCTTACGCAGTGCACACAGTGCTGATGAACCCCCCCCCCCCTCCCATCATAGAGTATAGAGGGGAGGGACAGAACTCCAGCTTGGATAAGGGTGGATAGTTAAATAACACTTATAAAACAGCCGAACTAATCGTCTAGAAAAGTAATGGAGAGGACTAATGTACCAGCTCCTTGCAGGGTCTGAAAATGCTTAGTACAAGGAAACTACAAATGGTACAATAAATTTTACATGTATTTAAAAGGTCTGCCCAGGCACTATTCAACGGTACTATTAGTATCATACTGAAAAATGACCTGCCTTTAAAGCTATATTTGATGTGAAATATCTTTTCTTTTATCCTTCTGAATTATGAGTTCAATGGAAGCCAGGTGCAATCCTAAATATTATTACTCCATTCTGCTTTGGGATGCAGGTTGATGGTGGTTTATTAGTTGCCCCCACTTATTAGTTGTAAATGCCAAAATCCCCCTTAATATAACTATTCTTTAAAAAGTTCTGTCCCGCTTTAATCACATTTCATTATTACTGCCCTGAAGATGCATAGTATTTTTTGTTTCATTTGCTTATTATTTTAGACCAACTATGTGGTATAAAACACAAACAGAAGAAAATCTGATGGCTTTTCCAGGTACAAATTCCTTACATGTGGAATCGGTGATTTATTTGAAGGAAACTTGACCTCTTCTCATGTTACATTTCCTAAGGCCTTTATGAACCGATCTGCGAGAACACATTTACCAAGTTATTGCAAACATTACTGATATTTGTTCATGGTTCTCTAATAGTTTTAAGGCACGATGGATAGGTCTTGCTTTAACATTTCCTTTTCATGACTTTATAAATGAACAGAAATATCTGGCATTTGTCATTAAACACATAATTACATCATAATGCTTGGCAAAATGAAGTTCAGGAGAATTAACACATTCATAAAAAGATTGGGTTGTCTGGATATAAAGAAATTAAATGTTATTACAAGGCTAAGTCTAAAACTTTGAGGAAATTATAAATACAGTGTAAGTCTACCGGCCAACTAATGACTGTGCAACTTTTTCATCCAGTTTAGACCATTTTATTGATATTTTATATTTTTATTGAATTCAGTTTATTTTTATATGATCTTTGTGTTGCAAAGTTTTAGCATTTTTGCATTCAAAATTAATATATTCTTTAAAAATAAACTTTTACATTTTGGGCTAAAGTGGTCACTGTAAGTCAAAGTGGAATCATGGGTAACTATTCCCTCTGTGAAAAAAAGTGAAAAAGTCCATGTGTCAGAGATTTTGCTGTAGTCATAATATTGCCTGGTTAATTGAAGTTGACATGTCTTAGTGGTATGATATATTTTCCGCTATCTATGAGGACAACCAAAGTACATCTAATAGGGCATGCTGATATTTCAACCCCCACAAAAAATCACAATATGCTGAAAATTATGCGAAATCATTTTTGATAAAACCTTTGTCTTAGCAATACTGTAAAAATATAAAAGGGTGGGGGACAAGAAGCGCAATAGTGCCCTATCACTAGTGACACTGTGAGATGTCAAGGTGGTGCTGTGAAACCACTCACCTGATCCAGTTGTGATATCCACAACTGGTTTGAAGGCGTATGATATTCCAAAGCTGCTGCAGGACCTCCAAAAAACCGCAACTGCTGCGATTACTGCATAACAGCTGCACTTGCGGTTCACTTGCGGCAAGCCCCATACAATGTCTATAGGGCTTGCGGTAAGTGCGTGGCAAGTGCGGTTTCGGCACTTGCCGCAGGTGCGGCCGCGAAAAAAAATTGTTTTTTTTCACGGCCGCCCCTGCCGCAAGTGCCGAAACCGCACTTGCCGCACCTGCCGCAAGCCCCGCAAGTGCAGCGGTTATGCGGTAATCGCCGCGATCAGCGTAAAACGCTGATGTGAAAGCACCCTTAGTCAGTAATTATATCAAAAAGATAGTAAGCTGCCTAGTAAGTGATGCATTACCGGAATTAAGGTCTCTGCTCCTACATCTTACTGCTCTTAGATGAGGTAGCAAAAACTTGGGAAAGATTCCCTATTACATGGGTGGGTAATTCTAGGCCTCAAGGGCTGCCTACAGATCACGTTTTCAAGATTTCCTTAGTATTGCACAGGTGATAATATAATCACCTGCACTGGTGATGATATCAACCAACTGTGCAATGCTAAGGAAATCCTGAAAACATGACCCCTTGGTGGCCCTTGCGTCCTGGAGTTACCCACCGCTGCCTTATAAGATAACCAAAACAAACCCAACAACATAATGGTAGGAGATACTGCTTGAGTGATCCCATATAAGTCTGACTTGTAGTCTGTGTAGCCTCCCTGGCGGTCTGTTTAGGTCTTGAATTTTTTGCTAAAAGCGGGCTTACCCGCGTTCGCGGCAGATGCGGTAAAAAAACCGCATCTGCCGCACTTGCCGCATAGCTGCCGCACTTGCGCCGCACTTGCGGCGCAGTTGCGGCGCGGTTGCGGTAATCTGCATAGTAAAGGGAACCAACCACCTCGGATGACCCTCATACACTGTTAATATGTGCCCCTGCAGCCTAGTAAACCATTAGCAGCACTGTTTTTGTGTGAAAAGTGGCTGCAGTAGAAGTGAGATAATGATTTTATAAACTTACATGCCTGCGTACTTGAGGGCGTCTCCCTGTGTGTGCTGGCACTTGTGGGCTGTGCTCATCATGTCTGCTCTCCCCTCCCTTATGCACGCCCCCTCTCAGCCTGCTATAGTGATGTGAGGCTGATTGCGTCATAAAGGGGCGGGGCTAAATCGCGGCATCCCGGTAGCCCCGCCCCTTTATGACGCAATCAGCCTCACATCACTATAGCAGGCTGAGAGGGGGCGTGCATAAGGGAGGGGGGAGCAGACATGATGAGCACAGCCCACAAGTGCCAGCACACACAGGGAGACGCCCAGAAGTACGCAGGCATCTACTATATAATTGCCGTAGCACGTTTTGTGTCGGACCCCGGCACGTCGTGGATATGTCACACTGTGACGTCACCACGGCGAAGCATTGCCCGCGTAGCGGGCATTGCGAGCCGTCGCCGCTGTCAGCACACATATTAATAGTGATGATCCTCCTCCTGCCCGCGCTGCCTGCCCCATCACCCCCCTGCCTGTCACCATAGCCATCCTCCACTGCCCGCTCACCCCCGCCTGTCACAACACTTCCCCCCGCTGCCCCATCACCCCCCTGCCTGTCACCATAGCCATCCTCCACTGCCCGGTCACCCCCAGCCTATCACCACTGCCCCTCCGCTCCCCGATCGCCCCCCCCCCCACTCTCCGGTCACCCCCCCCCACGTCAGCACAGACCCCCTCCACTGTCCGGTCACCCCCCCCCGGCCTCTTACCACAGCTCCTTCCAGCCAGACGCGATCTCTCTTCATCCTGCTTGAGGACCTCTGATGACGTCACGATGATGGGTGGAGTCACAGATCACATGATCGTGACGTCATCAAAGGTCCTGTTCCGATCTAACCTACTCTGCCTACTCATCCCCCTGCGCTGCACACTGACCCCCACTCTGCCCCTGACCCTGCTCTGCCTACTCACCCCCACTCTGCCCCTGACCCCCACTCTGACCACTCACCCCCACTCTGCCCACTCACCCACCAACTCTTCCCCCTCACCCCCACTCTGCACACTGACCCCCACTCTGCACACTGACCCCCACTCTGCACACTGACCCCCACTCTGACCCTGCTCTGCCCACTGACCCCCACTCTGACCACTGACCCCCACTCTGCCCACTGACCCCCAAACTCTGCCCACTCACCCCCCTACTCTTCCCCCTCACCCCCTCTCTGCCCCCCTCACCCCCACTCTGCACACTGACCCCCACTCTGCCCCTGACCCTGCTCTGCCCACTGACCCCCACTCTGACCACTGACCCCCACTCTGCCCACTCACCCCCCTACTCTTCCCCCTCACCCCCTCTCTGCCCCCCTCACCCCCACTCTGCACACTGCCCCCCACTCTGACCACTGACCCCCACTCTGACCACTGACCCCCACTCTGACCACTGACCCCCAAACTCTGCACACTCACCCACCAACTCTTACCCCTCACCCCCTCTCTGCCCCCCTCACCCCCACTCTGCACACTGACCCCCACTCTGCCCCTGACCGTGCTCTGCCCACTGACCCCCACTCTGACCACTGACTCCCACTCTGCCCACTCACCCCCAAACTCTGCCCACTCACCCCCCTACTCTGCCCCCTCACCCCCTCTCTGCCCCCTCACCCACACTCTGCCCACTCACCCTGCTCTGCCCACTCATCCTGCTCTGCCCACTCACCCCCACTCTGCCCACTCACCCCCCTACTCTTCCCCCTGACCCCCTCTCTGCCCCCTCACCCCCACTCTGCACACTGACCCCCTCTCTCACCCTGCTCTGCCCATTCACCCCCACTCTGACCACTGACCCTGCTCTGCCCACTGACCCCCTCTCTGCCCACTCACCCCCTCTCTGCCCACTCACCCCCACTATGCCCACTGACCATGCTCTGCCCACTCACCCTGCTCGGCCCACTGACCCCTCACACTGGCCACTCATCCTGCTCTGCCCACTCACCATGCTCTGCCCACTCACCCCTCACTGCCCACTGACCCCTCACACTGACCCTGCTCTGCCCACTGACCATCCTCTGCCCACTCACCCCTCACTGACCCTGCTCTGCCCACTCACCCTGCTCGGCCCACTGACCCCTCACACTGCCCACTGACCCTCCTCTGCCCACTGAACATGCTCTGCCCACTGACCCCTCAATGCCCACTCACCCTGCTCTGCCCACTGACCCTGCTCTGCTCACTGACCACTCACACTGCCCACTCACCCTGCTCTGCCCACTGACCCCTCACACACCCCACTGACCCTGCTCTGCCCACTCACCCCTCACACTGACCCTGCTCTGCCCACTGACCCTGCTCTGACCACTCACCCCTCACACTGCCCACTGACCCCTCACACTGCCCACTCACGCCTCACACTGCCCACTGAACATGCTATGCCCACTTACCCCTCACACTGCCCACTGACCATGCTCTGCCCACTGACCCCTCACACTGCCTACTGACCCTGCTCTGCTCATTTACTCCCACTCTGCCCACTCACCCCTGCTTTTACCACTGACCCTGCTCTGCCCACTGACCACCCTCTGTTCACTCACCCCCCGCTCTGCCCTTTCACCATGCCCACTGACCCCTGCTCTGCCAACTGACCGTGCCCACTCACCCATGCTCTACCCACTGACCCTTCTCTGCCCACTCACTGTGCCCACTGACCACCGCTCTGCCCACTAACCCCTGCTCTGCCCACTGACTGTGCCCAATAACCCTTGCTATGCCCACTAAACCCTGCTCTGCCCACTCACCCCCGCTCTGCCCGCTGACCCCTGCTCTGCTCACTGACTGTGCCCACTCACCCCTGCTCTGCTCACTCACCCCTGCTCTGCCCACTGATTTTTCCCACTAACCCCTGCTGTGCCTACTGACTGTGCCCACTGACCCCTGCTCTGCCCAATCACTCTGCCCACTAACCCCTGCTCTGACCACTGACCCCCGCTATGACCCTGCTCTGACCACTGACCCCCAAATCCTGCTCACTGACCCTGCTCTGCCCATTCACCCCCCACTCTGCCCACTCACCCCCGCTCTGCCCACTGACCCTGCTCTGCCCACTTACCCCCCCCCCTCTGGCTACTGACCATGCCCACTGACCCCAGCTCTGCCCACTGACCCCAGCTCTGCCCACAGACCCCAGCTCTGCCCACTGACCCCTGCTCTGCCCAATGACTCTGCCCACTAACCCCTGCTCTTCCCACTCATCCCCCACTCTGCCCACTGACGCTCGCTTTGCCCACTGACCCCCAGCAGATCGGTTTCCCAGCCAACGACAGGTCCTGTCCTGCCACCTACAAGACGGGTGGTGCGAGCCGCCGCAGGGTAAGTATCCTCACTGAGGTTTTTTTAGTTTTATTATCACCATGAAGGAGGGGGGAGGGGGGTGTGCAGCCCCAGAGGGAGGGGGCCGCAGAGACTGGAGGCCCAGAGGGACGGGTGCCACGGGGAGCGGAGGGGGTCAGGAGGAGCACCTCCATCCTGCCCCCCCCTATCCATCCTGCCCCACCCAACACCATCCTGCCCCCCCGACTCCATCCCGCACCCCCACCACCATCCTCACCCCCCGCCAACATCCTGCCCCGCCGCCTCCATCCTCCCCGCCCCCCCTCCCCCCGCCACCATCCTGCCCTGCCGTCTCCATCCTGCCCTGCCGTCTCCATCCTGCCCTGCCGTCTCCATCCTGCCCTGCCGTCTCCATCCTGCCCTGCCGTCTCCATCCTGCCCCGCCTTCTCCATCCTGCCCCGCCTTCTCCATCCTGCCTCGCTCCGTCCATCCTGCCCCTCCGACTCCATCCTGCCCCTCCGACTCCATCCTGCCCCTCCGGCTCCATCCTGCCCCTCCGGCTCCATCCTGCCCCTCCGGCTCCATCCTGCCCCTCCGCCTCCATCCTGCCCCTCCGCCTCCATTCTGCCCCGCCCCCTCCATCCTGCTCCGCCACCCACCATCCTGCCCCCCCACCCACCATCCTGCCCCCCTTGCTCCTTCCTGCCCCACTCACTACTTCCTGCCCCGTTCACTCCATCCTGCCCTGCTCGCTCCATCCTCACCCCCACTGTTCTTGCTCCCCTGCCTCCATCCTGCCCTCACGCTTACTCATCCGGCCCCGCTTGCTCCATTCTGCTCATCTGCTCAATCCTGCCCCTTCGGCTTCATCCTGCTCCTCCGCCTCCATCCTGCCCCGCTCAATCCATCCTGCCCCCCGCTCTTCTTGCTCCCCCGCCTCCATCCTGCCCTGCTCGCTCCATCCTGCCGCCCCCCTCCCCCGCCTCCATCCTGTTGCCCCGCCTCCATCCTGTTGCCCCGCCTCCATCCTGTTGCCCCGCCTCCATCCTGTTGCCCCGCCTCCATCCTGTTCCCCCGGCTCCATCCTGTTTCCCCCGGCTTCATCCTGTTTCCCCCGGCTTCATCCTGTTTCCCCGCCTCCATCCTGCCCCCTCCCGCTCCATCCTGCCCCCCCTTCCCGCTCCATCCTGCCCCCCCTTCCCGCTCCATCCTGCCCCGCTCGCTCCATCCTGCCCCGCTCGCTTCATTCTGCCCCGCTCGCTTCATTCTGCCCCCCCAACACAATCCTGCCCCCCCTCCCCTCCTCAGCTGATCGCTTGCCCAGGCAACTACAGGTCCTAAAGGCCTGTAGGACCTACAAGGCGGAGGTGGAGCGAGCCGCCGGACAGGTGAGTATCCTCACTGAGGATTTTTTTAATTTTACTGTGGACAACCGGGGGCCAGTAGGAGTGGGGGACCGCGGTGACCGCAGTATTGCCATATACCATAGTGCTGCTATACATGTGCTATAATGTACTGCCATATACCATAGTGCTGCTATACATGTACTGTAATGTACCGCCATATACCATAGCACTGCTATACATGTACTGTAATGTACCGCCATATACTATAGTGCTGCTATACATTTACTATAATGTACTGCCATATACCATAGCGCTGCTATACATGTACTCTAATGTACCGCCATATACCATAGCACTGCTATACATGTACTGTAATGTACCGCCATATACTATAGTGCTGCTATACATTTACTATAATGCACCGCCATATACCATAGCACTGCTATACATGTACTGTAATATACCGCCATATACTATAGTGCTGCTATACATTTACTATAATGTACTGCCATATACCATAGCGCTGCTATACATGTACTCTAATGTACCGCCATATACCATAGCACTGCTATACATGTACTGTAATGTACCGCCATATACTATAGTGCTGCTATACATTTACTATAATGCACCGCCATATACCATAGCACTGCTATACATGTACTGTAATGTACCGCCATATACTATAGTGCTGCTATACATTTACTATAATCTACCGCCATATACTATAGTGCTGCTATACATGTGCTCTAATTACCACCATATACCATCGTACTGATATATATATCTACTATATAATTGCCGTAGGCACTTCCGTGTCGGACCCCGAAAAGACCGTGGCTATGTCACTCTGTGACGTCACCAGTTGGCCTGCGCGAGCAATGGCCGCGAGGCCATTGCGAGTCGCTGGCTGAGCGCGAGCAATGGCCGCGAAGCGGCCATTGCGAGTCGCTGCCCGAAAATAGAACCAGAGGCTCGGCCACAAAGTTAGCGATTTACCGCTCATGTAGCGCGAGTCGCTGCCTGAGCGGTAAATCGCTAACTTTGTGGCCGAGCCTCTGGTTCGATTTTCGGCCAGCGACTCGCAATGCCCACTTCGCGGCCATTGCGAGCACTCAGCCCCAAAAAGTATTCACACCCCCCCAAAAAGTATTCAACCCCCCCCAAAAAGTATTCACACCCCCCCAAAAAGTATTCACACCCCCCCAAAAAGTATTCACACACCCCCAAAAAGTATTCACACCCCCCAAAAAGTATTCACACCCCCCCAAAAAGTATTCACACACCCCCAAAAAGTATTCACACCCCCCCAAAAAGTATTGAACCCCCCCAAAAACTATTCACCCCCCCCCAAAAAACATATTCACCCCCCCCAAAAACTATTCACACCCCCCCAAAAAGTATTCACACCCCCCAAAAAAGTATTCAACCCCCCCCAAAAAGTATTCAACCCCCAAAAAGTATTCACACCCCCCCAAAAAGTATTCAACCCCCCCAAAAAGTATTCAACCCCCCCAAAAAGTATTCAACCCCCCCAAAAAGTCCTTACACCCCCCCAAAAAGTATTCACACCCCCCCAATAAAATAAAAAAAAAAAATATAATAATATTTAAAATTAATATATTAATTAAATTAACTAATTTAAATAAAAAAAAAATAATCTAATACAAATAAATTTCATTAAAATAAAAAATTAATATACAAATAATAAAAATAATAAATATTAAAATAAATCAAAATTAAAAAAAAAATATATATATATATAATTAAAATATTAATAACATTAACTAATTCTAAGAAATTCAAATTACTCAAATAAAAAAAAATCAATTAAAATAAAAAAAAAAATAATATTCTAAAAATATTCTATAATAAATAATTACAATAATAAAATCATAAATAATAAAAAAAAAACATGAACTAATTCTAATAAAATAAAACTAATAAATAAAATATTCATAACATTAACTTATTCAAAAAAATTGGAAATATAAAAAAAAATAATTAAAAAAAAAAATAATATAGCTACTATAATCTAATTAACGCACGTTCTAGAATCCCGATGCATTTGCATCGGGCTCACAGCTAGTGTAAGTTTATAAAATCATTATCTCACTTCTACTGCAGCCACTTTTCACACAAAAACAGTGCTGCTAATGGTTTACTAGGCTGCAGGGGCACATATTAACAGTGTATGAGGGTCATCCGAGGTGGTTGGTTCATTACCGCAACCGCGCCGCAAGTGCGGCGCAAGTGCGGCAAGTGCGGCAGATGCGGTTTTTTCACCGCATCTGCCGCGAACGCGGGTAAGCCCGAGCCTGACTCGGGGTTAACGCTTCTGGTAGTGAATGTTAACCCCGAGTCAGGCTCGGGAATAACGCTAGGAAGGTTAAAGGAAATTTGTAAGCAGGTGTTTTCCATGTAATCTGAGAGCACCACTATGTAGGAAGTGAGACTCTAATTATAGTGATGTGTCACTTACTTGGTGGTCTGTTATTCTGTTTCAGTACAATCTGTGTTTTGTCAGCAGGAGATTACTACTGCAGGACAACAGGTTTTGTGCATTGTTTTCCAAGCCTGCCCCTACCACTAATTAGCAGTTCTCTATCCCTATCTAATGTACACAGAGAGCTGTGGTGTGGACGGAGCTGCATACAGCTCAATACCTAAGCTCTGCTTGAACTGAAGGGAAACTGTGAATATCATAACTGTTGGACCCAGTATACTAAGTGACACTTCCCAACATTAGGGTCTCTGTCTCTATATCATGCTAGTAAGCCAATGTTGGAAAGACAATAAGTGCGCAATAGGGTCTTAACAGTGTAACCAATTGATAAAGAAAGAACTGTAATAAGCTCACTTTGTAGGATTGTGTGAGCCACAACTGCTATAATAGCCAGTAACCATGACCGCTGCAGCCACCATGGGAATAGAAAGGAGTCGGAAAACAGAAAGTTGTAGATGCTGAATTATTGGGAATAATACACTTCAGAATTATGAATAATGGGTTCATGGTGATTTTAATATATATGCATTTCAGGACTATCACTTGCCCCTTCTTCAGGAAAATCACAAATTGTGATAGTGCGGTATCTACACCTTTCTATTTTTTTGACTCCTTTATACATCATGCTGCTATCAGATTACATAGCAGAACCCGGCTGACAGATTCCCTTTAAATATATGAAGTCGAATTTAAGCAACATCAAAACATTAAATAATGATATATACCATATACTACTGTGCAACTTCTGATCATCATAGTAAATTATATTAGTGGTCAAAATCACATAATATTTGGGTGTATAAAATATATTCAATTAAAAAGCCAAAAGTAAATTTAAAAGTACAGTTGGAAATTAATATGTGCATATGCACTTTTCGTACTGCATGTTGACCATTGGCAGTGCTGGCTACTGGCTTTTTTATCTGTTATTGGTTGGTGGCTGACTCCCACTTTTTGCCGTGAGCGCTTTGTATAGTTTGCCATTCTTTCTGTCTTTACTGTGATTGATGTAGGCTGCTGTTCACGCACAGCTGTCGCATCCTTACCATAGGCTCTATCTGATTGCATGCACATCGATCTGGATCCTCTGTGCCCTCAATCATGGTCTGCTGGTTTGGCAGTGTGGGGATCAGATCTGATTAAGTCCGGATGTTTGTAGCATTTTCTGCACATGTTTGGACCTGATCTGCCTTTATCCACATTTGCCCTTCCGAAGCCATGGGAGCAGTTCTGAAATATTTTGGGTAGGTGTTGCATTAATGTGCTCGTGCTTTTAATTTATTAAGGTGGCTGTAAGGCACAAAGTATATAAAAAACATAGAGTAGAAGTCATCCTATCTGACATTGCCGTGATGTGGCAGGGTGGCTCAAAGAATTGATCAATTGTTTGCTAAATGTCTTATTTTTAAAGTACAGTTAGAAATTAATATGTGCATATGCACTTTTTGTACTGCATACTGACCATAGGCAGCGCTGGCTTTTTGGATTTTTAATTTATAAAATGTATTCCTTATATCAAAAAATGGGCAACAATGGCCCTGTATTCATTTGTAATATAATTAATTATATAAAACTAATATTAAAATCAGAGCTAATTCCGTTGTGTTTTCCATTCTCCTTCTCAATATTCCATTTACTTATAAATAGAAGTTTAAGGAAAAGCATCAAGAAGGTAATTGCTTGTAAAGCTCATTCTAAGCTGAAGGATATAAAACAGGAACACTTGGTCCTGGTGTAGTTCAGACAAGTACATACAAGCAAATCGATGCAAGTTCATCCTTCAGTGTCAGCTGGCTGAATTTGGGCACGGTGATCAATGTCTTGAGTGTTAAGATGAAATGCTGAGGTGCCAAGCAGAGGTCTTTTGGCTACAGCTGGTGCCAATTACTGCCAGTAAAGACTTTCCAGCTGGGAGTCCAAGACGCTTGATTTGTGGTTTCAGGGAAAAAAAAGGTTAAAATAGTTTTTCGACTGGGCCTCCTGCTTACCGTGATGAATATAAGTACCAGGCTTTATGCGTTTCACTTACTTAAATATTTGTTTTGATAGTCTTTTCATTCATTTCACTCCTGCCAAGGAAGTTACAAGTTTCTGTGCACGCTCACTTGGTCCATGAATGAACCACCCTGCTTCCAGAATATTACTTTCAGCCCTTTTGCTGATTTATATAGTAAATATAAAGTTGAGTACTCCGAGCAAACATATTTAAAGTGTAGATTAACCTTGGGTGAACCTGTCTGAGCAAATCAGAAAATTGCTTAAATAGTAATTTTCTAATACAGTGTGACTGAAATCCCATTGTTGAGCTATAGCCAACTCTACACTGGCTGTAGGGAATCGCTGATATATTCGAGTACCTACACAAGGGGTAAAATATAATTTGAGGAGGAAATATTATTTTTTTTAATGCAGAGATTTTTAACTGAGATTCTACAGAGGCATGTTAGGTGGGTAATCAAAAATGTCATACTTTTTTTCATATTTTGTCAAGGTTTCTAATAGTTTATTGAAATTGTTTCCTACATACTACATTACTACTTTGATTCAGGTAAAAAACATGTAGAATATATATACAAAATAAAATGGAAAGTATGTACCCTTCTTATGAAACATCAGAAAATTCTGTGAAAAAGCTAAAAAAATTGCTTAACGGTTAAAGGGGTTGTCCACTATTTTACCAACCCCTTCTCCTTCCCAAGTGTGCCCCATAAAAATAAAAAAAACTATTCTCATCTCCGGTGCCAGCGCAACTCTAGCAATATCAGAAGTTGCTTTTACGAGACCCATGTGACATTGTTATGACATGAACCCGTGACCAATCAGTGCCGAGTTCCTTCTCCCCGCATTCAGACATGTAGGTAATTACTAGTATTGAGTGGCTGCCACTCACTTCCTGTTGTGTACTGCTGTGTCTGAAGGTGGGAAGAAGGAAGTCGGCATTGTTTGGTCATGGGCACACATCATACAATGGAACTGTGAAGGAAAGAGAGCGCAGTAGGGTCTTATCTTTTAAAATGCACGTTACAGTCAAAAGGTTGCTGCTCAACTGGACTAGTTGTGTCACCTACAACTAGTATAAACGTGAAGTATGGCTGCTGAAGGGCCGACACGCCACCGATATCCATGGTAAACAATGGGAGAGATGAGTAGGACAATATTCTTCGGAATCACGCTGCTCATAGAGGAGACGGTCAAACAGTGGTAGATGTCAAAGTGGCTTTTATTACATCCGACGTGTTTCAGAGTTTAATCCTGACTCCTTCCTCAGGGAGCCAACAATATGTAGACTCCGAAACACGTCGCATGTAATAAAAGCCACTTTGACATCTACCACTGTTTGACCATCTCCTCTGTGAGCAGTGTGGGTCTCTCCCACATCATAACAATGTCACATGGGCCCCAGAAATGTGAGTTCCGACATCACTGAAAAAGCATCAGGACCAGAGGTGAGTATAGGCCTTTTTATTTTTATGGGGGTAAACACAAGGATTGAGAAGAGAGTTGTCCAAGTAGTATTCCTACTACTCCAGCACCACCACTTTGACTGTCCTGCTGGTCTTTGTTTCCTTTGCTGCAGTGATCACTTGGCAAACATCTACATAACCACTGCAGCCAATCTCTGACTTCATCTGTCCTATGCCGTATGTACAGATATTACTAATGAGGCCAGAACTTGGTGGAAGCTGTCACATGAAGGTAAACGCTGTGAGTGTTGAAGCAGAATAAACAGGCCAGGGACCGCCGGATAGGTTGCATTAGAGCAGCAGAGGACTTAACCTGAGGCGGTTTTTTTCATGGTATAGTATTCCAAGCCATGAGCATTTTTTATTTTATTTCTCGAATGCTCTCTAATGCAAAAATATTTCCCTAACCTTAATATTTTCTGCATTAATTTAAAACAGTGTTAGGTAGATGTGTCATTATTTTTAGATCTTAAATATTAATTTGCAGGACCAAGTCCAGTAGCTACATCAGTAATCTGGCAGAACCACACTAGTTATGGGAGACCTCAAAATACAGAAAATATTCTATAGATGAGATTTCTTTAGTATCTATACAACTAGTTGGTTGACTCTTTAAATTTAATTTCTGCTATCCAGTCCAACCAGCTCTAGTGCAATATAGATTTATCTCTAGTAAAATATTTTGGAATTTGGAAATGTGTAATATTATAATATCTTCTATATCTATAACCAAGTTCAACCTAGATGCATTTAAGTTGGATACTATCAATGTTAGTAAACTTTAGAGAAATTATTATTTATCTTTTCGGTACCGTTACACGGGGAAACATCTCCAGCAACTTTGCCGGCAACTCAGGGGCATGGCCAAGTTGAAGCAACATCGCTAGTGAGTTGCTCCGTGTAACTGGGTGATTTCAACGGCGATAAGTTGCTTGAGCGGAGTTGCCTGGTTTCCCAACATGTTCTGAAGCTTGACGATGTTGCTCAGGCAATCTACTACCATTGCTGTGTGACATGGCAACAGCAATGTTGAAAGCGACTTCCCCTATTCACTGCAATGTTAATGATCGCTCGCTGGGTTGAGTTTAACCCTGCCAGCGAAAGTTGCTTTCAACATCTCAGCTGAGTTTCCGGAGATGTCTCTGCGTGTAACATCTCCACAGCAATCTTGGCAAAGTTCCCAAAACCTGCATGCTCTCGTGAGTTGCCGGTGATGTTGCCGGAGATGTTTCCCCGTGTAACGGTACCTTAAGTCCAATATTGTTAAACTTGAGCAATGTGCAATATTTTAATAGCAACTACTATGTCTAGAATTTTGTAGAATCCATTAGTGAACTATTAAACAATGATATCATATAATGAGGAGTTTTTTTTTACAGTATTTATAAACAGTACTTTTTTGGCGCCGGTACGTGACGGTACGGCGTACCGGAAAATCTGAAGACTTACATTTTTTGCTGGCATAGGCAAGGGTCAGACAGACCCGAACTCTAGGTGTCCGCTAATATCTGAGGTTTTCTGAAGAAGCGGACGCCGTTAACGGTGTCTGCTTCCTCAGAACTGTCCCCCAAAGGGGACCATTACTTACCTATCTGGTGACTGCACAGACTGTGCTTCTGTGGGCCGCTTTTCAGTGGTGCGCAGGAAACGCTGCAAGCAACGATAGAAACTTATGTAGAAAATTTCAGCTTGCAGAAAGAGACATCAATTGCGGATTTCGTGAATACCTGATCGAGAGAAAGTGCTCTGAGAAAATGGTGCCACTGCAACACACACTCTGTACCATTCCTATTTCCTCCAGCGAATGCAAACGGGGATTTTCGCAAACCTGATCGCAACACCATCTTTGCTGACAAAGACTATTTCTTCGCTGCTTTTTGTCAGGCTAGTTGGGCCACCTTTGAAGCTGTTTGATCCAACAAAGTACGTTGACGCTTGGATACTTCGAGGTCGGCGATCAGCCATTGCCAGAAACAGTAAAGAACGAACTCGAGACAACGTGGCTAATGAAAATTTGGTTGAAATTTGGCATTTGTTATAGAATACAGCCTAGGTAAATCGGTTAAGGATTCCGAAAACCATACTTTGCAAGTGAAAAAAAGGTTTATACAGTGTTAGTAATTTTTTATTTTATTTTTTTGCAATCTGAATTACATAGTTTTTGATTGAAATTAGTGCACAGACTACAGTACTGAATAATGAGAAATTAATCAGAAATGCGTTCCGGCAAAATATTTTTTTTACAAAAAAATCACTGTTCATAAGTATGTGTTTATTAATCTAGGTTTATAATTTGATATCTGAATGTTCATTTTACTCATCTACTTTAATGCATACTTAGTAAAGGTTACATTTTAATACTGTTATACCCTAAATATTAAATAAGTGAATTGGTCTATTGGAGAAAAGCAGAGGAAAATGAAATGGGCAAATGGAAAACAGTCATGAAGTGAAGGGTATACAGACTCCAGGGTATTATAAGGCCTAGTTTTAAATCACCACTCCAGCATTATTTTTATTGCACTGCTGGAGTGGTGCTTTAAGTGCAAGTTCCCTTACCCCTGTCTGATTCTCACTTTCTAAAAGCTTCACCGGCTATCTCCGTAGCTCCATCGGACTTGGGCGAAAAATGACCTACAGGCAGCTCTAGTGTTTCATGTGAGCAGGCCGAAGGTCACAACTCAATACATCTCTATGAGAGCCTCATTCTGGCCTTGTTCTAACTCTCCTTTAGATTAATTGAGTGCCTGTGACATAATGTGTGATTTCAGACAGTCAGAATTAACAGGCACAAGATGCGATCAGTAATAAGTGAAAATGCTGAAAGGTGAGTATAAAACGGGGTATACATTTAAAGCCCCACTCTAGTGATGAAAAAAAACACCTCTAGTAGTGCTTTAAGATATCCTGCAGTATAGGGTTGATATGTTGGGAGAAGCGGTGCCTATAGTGTCCAACCTAAGTATACTACACTGGACATGGGATGTTGCCATTTGGATCTTTATTGCTGTTATCCTCACCCCCTTATATACCCTGCTCATTACTAGCAGCTGCGGACTGCTCCCACGCCTCACGTGCGCTCTCGCACCATCCCCTCGCGGCTACTTCCGGTATTCCGTGAACCGGAAGTGCCTCATTTGACACATCTTCCGCCCACTTTGGAAAACTTCAGTGCCGCCCCAGGGATGAGCCAGAACGCATGCGTGGACCGTGGACGCCATTTTGGGCAAGGGCAAGCCCTCAATTGCCCTATGTCAAGCATTGCCCATACTATTAATGTACAAAATTAACATCAGTGCACCCCATACCATGGTATAGCGGAACCAAACAGTAGGAGATAAACAGTAAAAGATTATTCTTTCCCTCCGCCCTTCTGCGGCTATATGTCAGTTAAGACATAACAGGGTTACTCAGTATCAGGTCATAGTATAATCATATACATGGAAAGCACCTTACTCTTAACCCCTGTGTTTACATAACATTCTATACAAATCCTTGTACATTTGTTGTGAATCAACCATCATTATATCACTAGATGTGGGTCTGATGCTATCGCATCGGGAGGGTGGTGTCATCACGATGGGGGTGGGCTCTGTAGTGCTGGAGGCGGTGGGCAGCTCTGCCCCCGTGTGGTTTCTCTCTCCCCCGTGCACTCTCCCAATGTATGTAAATAAATGTATTTCTACTTAAAAACCTGTTTTTTTTAAATAATAAAGTGATTAAATTTTGGTACATCTTGTGGTGCTCCTGATGACAGGGTTTTAAACCCTGAATTGCATGGAATTAAAGCCCTATTGAGTTTTTAATAATTTAATTCTACTTATTCATTGAAATGGGAGTGTGGTCCCAAGTCCCCTTTCTACTCCATATACACTCTTGGATTTATAACACGTGGGAGACTGCTGCACACCGTGGAGCTCAGATATCGGTGATATCATATGCAATATCTGGTTGTGACGGATCACAAGTGTAGGTGAGCCTACACTGGTATTCCTGAAATATTGAAACCACGCAGATAAACACCATTGAGCGCCTTTTTCTTCTTTTCTAGCAGTTTACATTTTATATAATAGATGTGGCAGAGAGCTCCATAGTCGCACTGCTCACACGGTAGAGAATCTGCGTCTGTGATTATGATTAAACCTTCTTTCCTCTAGATCTGGAGGATGCCCCTATGTCACCGTTGCATGCCAGTGATTGATGATTTGTTCTGTATACACGCTTATATTCCTGCTGTCTGTGGAGTAGACTGTATTTTCACTGTGACAGATTCCCTTTAATTCTCTATATAGATAAATACACTTTAAACTAATCATTATAACAGATTTTTTCCTCTGCACTTTAATTGGAGCATTACAGTAGAGCATATTCCATTCCTTTCTTACCTTGACACCTGTGCGATGATCAATAATATTGTTAGTGACGGTATTATTTACGTCTCCAGCGTGCTGTGTAATGGACTAACATAATCCTAAATGACCTCCTCATTTCATAGCCAAAGACCAATTTGCGTTAAGAATCTCACATTACATTTCGCGTTGTTAGCAGAGAATTGTAATCTATATGCAGCACTGGATAAGGAGATGGGACGTTGCACATTGACTGTAACATTTGGATATGTATAATTAAACTGTCAGTTCCTCAGCCATTGTAAAGTAACCAATGAATTTCAGTTGCCACTTTGTGTGTCGGCTAGAGAGGATTTAGTGACGGAGAAAGGAAGTATTTTGTCACATGTAACACATTCGCTGATGACAATTTTCAAGTACCGTATATACTCGTGTATAAGCCGAGTTTTTCAGCCCAAAATTTGGGCTGAAAAGTCTCCCCCTCGGCTTATACACGAGTCAATACGGGGGGGGGCTGTGTCCGGGGCTGTGGAGGCTGGAGGAGGCGGGGGGAGGCTGCTGTATGAGCGGCCCCGTCACGTGGGGCCGCTCATTAAATATGCACTGCTTCCCCCTGTCAATCAGCGGCAGGGGGAACCAGTGCATATAGCCCCCAAATGCTGGCACTCGCCCCCCCTTGTAAGGGCCCCCCCCCCGATGGTTATATTACCATTCCGGACTTCTGATCCGCGCCGCTCCTCGGTGCTTCATCCTCGCTGCTTCATCCTCACTGCTCCGTCCGTCTTCTACATCCGGATCTCCGGCCGTCGCAGGCATATGACGTCATCGCGCGGCCGGGGAGCCCGGATGTAGAAGACGGACGGAGCAGCGAGGATGAAGCAGCGAGGATGAAGCACCGAGGAGCGGCGCGGATCAGAAGTCCGGAATGGTAAGAGAAGCGGGGGGGCCCTTGCAAGGGGGGGCGAGTGCCAGCATTTGGGGGCTGCTGGGGACCCCCAGGGGGCTGCTGGGGACCCCCTGGGGGCCGCTGTGTACTCCCAGGGGGCCGCTGGGGACCCCCAGGGGGCTGCTGTGTACCCCCTGGGGGCTGCTGTGTACCCCCTGGGGGCTGCTGGGGACCCCCTGGGGGCTGCTGTGTACCCCCTGGGGGCTGCTGGGGACCCCCTGGGGGCTGCTGGGGACCCCCAGGGGGCTGCTGTGTACCCCTGGGGGCTGCTGGGTACCCCCAGGGGGCTGCTGTGTACCCCCTGGGGGCTGCTGGGGACCCCAGGGGGCTGCTGTGTACCCCCTGGGGGCTGCTGGGGACCCCAGGGGGCTGCTGGGTACCTCCTGGGGGCTGCTATATGTACCCCTGGGGGCCTGCTGTATACCACTGGGGCTGCTGTGTACTACCACTGGGGCTGCTGTGTACTACCACTGGGGCTGCTGTATACTACCACTGGGGCTGCTGTATACTACCACTGGGGCTGCTGTTTACTACCACTGGGGCTGCTGTATACTACCACTGGGGCTGCTGTATACTACCACTGGGGCTGCTGTATACTACCACTGGGGCTGCTGTTTACTACCACTGGGGCTGCTGTTTACTACCACTGGGGCTGCTGTATACTACCACTGGGGCTGCTGTATACTACCACTGGGGCTGCTGTTTACTACCACTGGGGCTGCTGTTTACTACCACTGGGGCTGCTGTATACTACCACTGGGGCTGCTGTATACTACCACTGGGGCTGCTGTATACTACCACTGGGGCTGCTGTATACTACCACTGGGGCTGCTGTATACTACCACTGGGGCTGTTGTATACTACCACTGGGGCTGCTGTATACTACCACTGGGAGGCCTGTATACCACTGGGGGGGGCCTGTATACCACACTGCTGGGGGCTGTATACCTGTGCTGGGGTCCACCCTCGGCTTATACACGAGTCAATAGGTTTTTCCAGATTTTTGGGGCAAAAGTAGGGGGGTCGGCTTATACACGGGTCGGCTTATACACGAGTATATACGGTAATCAACTTTTTATCTCCTATAAAGAGAATAATCTAAGCCACCATAACAGAAAGTCTGCAGAATTATACCCTTTACTTGGTCTGAAATATCTCCATAGTAAAATAAATCCTTTGCAGCTCAAAGTATGACCAAGTGCTCACTTTTTTCCTCATTAATAGTTTTATAAATGCTTTGTTGGTATTGAGTGCTAACTGGTGAGCCAAAAAGCCATATTACTTTGGCCAGGGTACTTAAATAGAGGGGTAAGGGCAAAAACCTAGTTTGGTTAACAAGTAAAGTTTAGATACTAATTGAGCATATTAATTGTAAACAAGTTGAAATTAGTACAAATTTTCCCAAAAATTCTGATTCTAACTAATTAAAATTTTTGACCGATCTATGCGAATCTAGCAAAATAGCTGACAGATGACTGATATTTCATGGATTCTAAAGGGGGTAAAAAATTCTTGTATTTACCTTTTTCTGACTGGTTCCTCTTTGGTTGTCTCATACTACCGGCTTCCCCTGTAGGCATTGACACTGGCTAGTCTCCACATGGTCATGTGAGGCAATATCCCCTTTGACACAAATTGAGTCCATAGGGAATATTGGGAGATTCTCTCAAATAGGTATGATTTGTAAAGAAATTTTTTTCAAATTTTGGTGGAAAATAAGTATTTAGTCACCTACAAACAAGCAAGATTTCTGGCTCTCACAGACCTGTAACTTCTTTAAGAGGGTTCTCTGCCCTCTACTCATTACTTGTAGTACTGGCACCTGTTTGTACTTGTGATCAGTATAAAACACACCTGTCCACAACCTCAAACAGTCATACTCCAAACTCCACTATCATAAAGACCAAAGAGCTATCGAAGGAAACCAGAAACTAAATTGTAGTCCTGCAGATCATGCTGGAAAGACTAAATCTGCAATGGGCAACCCGCTTGGTGTGAAGAAATCAACTGTGGGAAAAATAATTCAAAAATAGAAGACATACATGACCACTGATAATCTCCCTCGATCTGGGGCTCCACGCAAGAATGGTCAGCAAAAATCCCAGAACCACACGGTGGGACCTAGTGAATGACCTGCAGAGAGCTGGGACTAACGTTACACAGGCTACTATCAGTAACACACAATGCTCCCAGGGACTCAGATCCTGCAGTGCCATACATTTCCCGCTGCTTAGGCCATTACATGTCCAGGCCAATTTGAAGTTTTCTAGAGAGCATTTGGATGATCCAGAAGAGTATTGGGAGAATGTCATATGGTCAGATGACACCATAGTAGAACTGTTTGGTAGAAACACAACTCGTCGTGTTTGGAGGAGAACGAATGCTGAGTTGCATCCAAAGAACACCATACCTACTGTGAAACATGGGCGTGGCAACATCATGCTTTGGGGCTAGTTCTCTGCCAAGCGACCAGGACGACTGATCTGTGTACATGAAAGAATGAATGGGGTCATGTATCGTGAGATTTTGAGTGCAAACCCTCTTCCAACAGTAAGGGCATTGAAAATGAAACGTGACTGAGTCTTTCAACATGACAATGATCCCAAGCACACCTGCCAGAGCAGCGAAAGAGTGGCTTTGTAAGAAGCATTTCAAAGTCCTGGAGTTGTCTAGCCAATCTCCATATCTAAACCCTATAGAAAACCTTTGGAGGAAGTTGTAAGTCCGTGTTGCCAAGCAAGAGCCCAAAACATCACTGCTCGAAAGGAGATCTGCATGGAGGAATGGGCCAACATACCAGCAACAGTATGTGCCAACCTTGTAAGGACTTACATAAAATGTTTGACCTCTGTCATTGGCAATAAAGGATATATAACAAAGTAATGAGATGAACTTTTATTATTGACCAGATACTTATTTTCCACCAAAATTTGAAAAAAAAATATTTCCAAATCAGACAATGTGATTTTCCGGATTTGTTTTCTCATTTTATTTATCATAGTTGAGGTCTACCTATGATGTCAATTACAGGCCTCTCTCATCTTTTAATGTGGGAGAACTTGCACAGATGCACTGACTAAATACTTTTTGCCCCACTGTATGTGAAAGCCTTTTTCACTAGGCCAGGTGGAAACAATGTTTGATTTGCATTGATTAATATTCAGGAAGTTTATATTTAAATTACTTTTGTCAGTTTCAAGTTATTTCAGTGACTATTGTGGGTTTTTCTTATTGTAACAGAATGGTACCAACAATTTTGTCTGTGTGTGTGTATACAGTGTGTGAAATAAATATCGAACACGTCACCAAATTTTTTAAGCAAATATTTTTGAAAGTGCTAATGACATGAAATTCTCACCAACTCATCCAACCCACACAGGCAAAGAAATCAAACCATAGGTGTCCATATATTTAGAGATACGTAATAATGAGGAATGACCCGAGGAAAAAGTATTAAACACTCTTACTGAAATTCAATTAATACTACGCACAAAAGCCTTTGTTGGTGTTGACAGCTTCATGATGCCTCCTGTATGGAGAAAGTAATCACATGCATTGCTCAGGTGTGATTATGACCTATTTTTCACACAAACACTAAAAAAATCCTAAAAGTTCAGTGGGCTCCTCATCTAAACTCTGAGCTTTAATTCTTGCTATAAATTTTCTGTTGCATCCAAGTCACGTGATTGACTGGACCATTGTAACAGCTTTATTTTTTTTCTCTGAAATCAATTGAGCGTTTCCTTGGATATGTATTTGGGATCATTGTCTTGCTGAAATGTCCACCCTTGTTTCACCTTCATCATCTTGGTAGACGGCAGCAGATTTTTTATCAAGAATATCTCAGTACATTCGTCCATTTATCCTTCCTTTAATCACATGAAGTTTGCGGTTTGCCAGTGCCATATGCTGAAAAACAGCCCCACACCATGATGTTTCCATCTCAAAAGTTTACTGTTGATAAGGTGTTTTCTGGGTGATATGCAGTGCCAATTAGCATCCAAATATGGAGTGTATTATGGCATCCAAATAGTTCAATTTTGGTGTCACCTGACTAGACCATATTATATCAGTATTTAACAGCCTTGTCTAAATGTTGTTGTGCAAACGTTAAATGCGCCTTGAGCATTCTGTTTGTTCAGCAGTAGAGTCTTGCGTGGTGAGCGTGAATACAGGCCATGGAGGTTTGAGCACATTACTGATTCTTTTCTTTAAACTGTTGTACCGGTCTTTCTATAGCTCTCCACGAGATGTTCTTGCCTCTTGGACAACTGTTCTGATAGATAATTCTTTTCACTTTTCTCTCTGAAATCTTGTGGAGAGCACCTGGTCTTGGCCGAATTATGGTGAAATTATGTTTTTTCTACTTCTGAATTATGGCCACAAAAGTGCTCACTGGAACATTCAGTAGTTTAGAATCTCTTCTGTAACCAAATTCATCAGTATATTTGCAACAATAAGGTTGCAAAGGTTTTGCGATAACTCACTAGCTTTACCCACCATGAGATGTTTCTTGTGTGGCATCTTGGTAACGAGGCACGTTTTTATAGGCCTTCAGTTCAACCAGCTGATATTATTTTTCACTTACTAGCAGAATAGCTTTCTAATGACTGTTACTCAGCTGCTGTCATGATTTCCCATGGCTTTTTTGCACCTCTTTTTATGCACGTGCTCAATATTTTTTCCCAGTGTGATTTCTTTTTATTACACATTACTTAAGCTTTGGACATCTATGGGTTGATTTCTATTTCCTTGGATTTGATGGGTTGCTACCAACATCTGGTGAGAAAATCATTTCAATAGCACCTTTAGAAATATATTTACTTAGAAAATTGATGACATGCTGAAATTCTGATTATGCCTGCAATATATATATATGTATATAAAGAAGCAAAGGATAGAATCAAGACATAAACAAGAAAAAATGGTGCAAAAATCCTGTGAGCAGTGCTCCACTGCCATAAAATAGAACATCAAAAAACAGGCAGCACTCCATACTTATTCCAAGTGGACCACTTTATGCGGCCACAGGTGTGATGCAACGTTTCAGTCCACACACGACTTTCCTCAGGTATTTTTATTTTTTGATGCTCTACACATATATATATATATATACAGTAAACAGAAAACACTGGGCACTTTCGGGATTCAAGGGGTTAAAACCTCTAGTGGTCTGCTGCAATATTGTTCTCTTTTCAGTGGTGCAGTGGTGCACACAGTTGCAGATAATTATGTCGACAAATAAGGAAAATGCGGCACTCACCAGAGATAATCATATGTCCATTTATTCACATATCCAGTTAAGGTACATGCGATGAAACAAGTGCAGGGAGGGGAAGAGGAGATGGCGGATGACGGCCTGCCGTTTCGAGGACACCAGGACCCGTCGAAGAGGCATTGTCCTCGAAACGGCAGACCTTCTCCTCTCCCCCTCCCCGCACTTGTTTCATCGCATGTACCTTAACTGGATATGTGAATAAATGGACGTATGATCATCTCTGGTGAATGTCGCATTTTCCTTACTTGTCTATATATATATATATATATATGTTTGTGTGTGTATGTACAAACATATGTATCAAGACATGCAAAACGTAGCTAATTTAAAAAAAAATGGATAATTTAATAATGTAATATTTTTCTGCCATTTTGTTATAATAAAAATATAACTTGAAGGTTTACCAAAATGTTTTAATTACTATACTACAAAAGTAAGTACAACTATAGGAATGTTTTGCACAAAAAAATAATCTGTCACACTGCAGAGAAGCAAAATAATTAAAAAATTCTCACTCCATCCTGAAGTTGGTAGATAGCATATTTTACAGCAATGAGGAATGCACTTTTAATGACCTGGTATATTTGGAGGGAACTAAGTAAAACTTTTTATGACCTTATTTTGTAATATAATATTCACTGCAGTGTGGTCATTATCATTTTTGAAGCATGAAATGCAAATCTGTTCATTTTCTCATGGATTTTAATTTGTTGACCACTGCTTCCTAAATGCTAATTATTGACCGGATTTCAGAACGCCTTTTTATTTTTGTTGTAGAAACTACACCCCAGACGTTGCGATGAAGCCTTTTTCATTGCTACTTGAAAATAAACATTTAACATGTTTGGGATTTTTTCGAACAATAGCAGTAAATCAGGAGACAAATGGTATTATAAATGAAACCTTTGAGCAGCTGTATGTGGAGTGGGCCAAACTACCTTCGGGGAACTGGCTGAGATCTCCGAGCTAGAAGCAAAATGAGTTTAGTTGATAAGCACTTAGTTGCCAGTAGTCCACATCATAAAACTGCAATGTAACTTGGACAAATTAGTTGTCAATGATCCAAATGACCCTGAATGCTAATTCACTTTCAAACAGCTTAAAACAGCAGCCTAAATCAATCACATTCATTTTGGGCTAATAAAAAACATGATTTCCTAAGCAATGGCATACAATAGTAAAATCCTCAAATTCTAATAGTGTACAATCAAAGGTAACATTAACACTGGCGTTAAAGAAAACAAAAGGTAAACTCAATGACTTTAATTTGGTGTTTAAGGTGATTCTGCTTAATGCGATTTTCATTTAGGCTACTTATCACAGCTAGTACTTTATGACTATGTTTAGTTTCACCACTCTTTCCTTGAAGAAAAACCTCTGGCAGGGAATTAGTCAAGCAAATTAATGAAGGCAATTAGGCCAGATTTCTGCCATAGTTACATAAAGAAAACTGCTTTCGTACCACATGCCATATGTAAAAAGGTATGAGTTTATTTTATCAATACAAACAAGTTTATTTTAATTTATTTTAGGATTAATAGGCATGATTTACAAAAATAACAAAATTAAATAAAAGATACGTCCTACAGCAGAGAGAAAGAGAAAGAGTGGCACGCACCAGGCTTCAAGCTGTAAGTTTTTATTTCATAATCAAACCTTCAAACAATGAAAACAGGATGGAGGGCAGGGATCAGACAATGGCTGTTTCGCGCTGGGTAGTGTGCTTCTAGATATCTGGGCCCATGGAAGCTCACTACCTAACGTGAAACGTTCGTCATCCGATCCCTGTCCCCCATCCTGTTTGAAGGTTTGGTGTGAAGTAAAAACTTACAGCTTGAAACCTGGTGAGTGCCACTCCTTTTCTCTTGTGATGGATGCATAGTAACTGTGCTTTTGGATGTGCACCACCTTTGACGTGCTGAGCTAAATAACAGCGGTAACCATTGATTCCTTGAGTGACAGTTATACCACAGTGGTGCCCAATTCTTCTATGTCTGCTCAACGAAAAGATAGATAGATAGATAGATAGATAGATATGTCACACAATACAAACAACTAATTAGTTTATTGTAGATATATTAGCAATCAGCCAAATTACATTTTTTTTTCAATGTCCTAGAAATTAGTGAATTTAATTAACTCAAATCAAATGCATGTGGAATTTTACGAAATTCATTGGATCTGGTGAAATTGAATTATTTGATAATTATTTTGATATACTGCATTGTAAGAAGGTGGCTATTATACCCTGACTACCACTGTGCACACAATAAAGGAATTTGAAAATCTCCCGCCCTGTATTATCATTACCTGTGTCCTATGGGCTTGATTGCAAAGCTCTCCATCCCATCCCACCTTTTCTGGCTGTCCAACATCCTTTTCCTCTGATTGATGTGGATAATGCCTACTGCGTTATCAACATTGCACTTTGTAATTTTGCGCCTGTGCAGATACTTCTCCGGCTCATGCAGGCGCACTGTGCTCTGCCCTTAATGCGAACAGAGGTCAAAACTCATCTATGCATGCATGAACCGCTAAGGTCTCTAAACATGCACAATATTTCACCCCAGCTCTTCTGCGTTATTCATATACCTGGGTGAATCTTACGTTTCCAAAGAGACCTCAGTAGTTCGAGCATGTGTAGATGAGGGTTTGGCTGTGTGCGCAGAAGGGCAGAGGGCAGTGCACCTGCGTGAGCTGGAGAAGCCTCTGCACATGTGCAAGATGGGAAAGCGCGATGTGGATAACGCAGGTGGCTTTATCCACATCACTTAGAAGACAAGGATGTCAGATGGCAAGAAGAGACATGGCGGATGGCTCTGCAAGCAAGACTGGACACAGGTAATTAAAAACAAGGCAGGATATTTTTAATACTGTTTTATTCTGAGTACAGGGGGAGTCTACATGATAGCCACCTCCTTAGAATGCAGCATTGGTGCTGCTGAAGGTGGCACGTTTCGTTTAAAACCCCAGAGTTTGGTGACAGGTTCACATTAAGAGATATTTGGCACACTCAGGTTATTGAATTCAGCTCTTAGCTCATATCTGAATAACATTAGCAAATGAGAAACTTCATTAAGTGTAAAACTCCAAACGTTGTTGTGTTCATAGTCAGGCTCACCATAGACTAAGCCAACACTTCTCACCAGCTATATTTTCTTTAAGACTGTCTCACAGTTATATTGATATTATGTTACATCTCAGGAAGAGAATTTAAACCAAGAGGGACCCAGCAGCCCAGACTATAATATGATCCAGGCACGGGATCCTTACAATGCACTTTCCTGTTCTGCCTCTGGATTTCACATAGATTATCTTATTTTGTGGCAAAATCCGCACCAATATATGTTTGTTATTTCTTTCCAGAGGTCTCTGCTCGCTTCTGATGTTTTATCTACCCTTTTTTACATTCTCTTTCTTCATCCAATCTTATTCTATGGTTAATATAAACTAGTACACAAACTGTGAAACATCCCCATCATTATTTATTAATTGGAACAAATATATATATATGTATATATATATATATAGATATATAAAGTAATAACTAGAAAAAGTTCTCTGCAGCACTCAGTTACTACCAATGACGTACAAATGCTAACAAGCTATATGAATATGAGAAAAAAGTTTAAAAACTTACCGTATATACTCGTGTATAAGCCGACCCGTGTATAAGCCGACCCCCTACTTTTGCCCCCAAAACCTGGGAAAATCTATTGACTCGTGTATAAGCCGAGGGTGGACCCCAGCACAGGTATACAGCCCCCAGCAGTGTGGTATACAGCAGCCTCCCCAGTGGTATATACAGGCCCCAGCAGTGTTACAGCAGCCTCCCCAGTGGTATATACAGCAGCAGCCCCAGTGGTAGTATACAGCAGCAGCCCCAGTGGTATATACAGCAGCAGCCCCAGTGGTAGTATACAGCAGCCCCAGAGGTATATACAGCAGCCCCAGTGGTAGTATACAGCAGCAGCCCCAGTGGTAGTATACAGCAGCAGCCCCATTGGTAATATACAGCAACAGCCCCAGTGGTAGTATACAGCAGCCCCCCCATCGGTATACAGAGCCCCCCCTTGCTGCCGCAAACCTGTAAAGGAATAGATCATTATACTTATCCCTGTTGCTGTCCCGCCTCCATCGCGCTCCTCCGGCTTCATCCGGCTTCTTCCTGCTTCCTCCTCTGGCGCACAGACAATGACGTCATTGCCTGTGCCCACCGGAGGAGGAAGCCGGATGAAGCCGGAGGAGCGCGATGGAGGCGGGACAGCAACAGGGATAAGCATAATGATCTATTCCGTTACAGGTTTGCGGCAGCAAGAGGGGGGCCCTGTATACCGATGGGGGGGGGGGCTGTATAGCGATGACTCGCGTATAAGCCGAGGGGGGGACTTTTCAGCCCAATTTTTGGGCTGAAAAACTCGGCTTATACGCGAGTATATACGGTAAGTTTTTTCAAAAAACTCAAAAATCTTATTTTTTTATTTCTGAAGTTCTTAGTACACACATTGGCCAATGTCTGTTTGCTCATCGACTGCGACAAAGTGACTTCAGGTCCGATGAGTCCTATCGCTGACATCCCTGTCCTCCTTGTCCACCCCCACTTCTCAGTGGGCAGACTCCATCTCGACCCTAGATCACCTGTGGTCAATGATGGTGCCTCTCTTTTTTATCTAAAGTAATAGTTATGATGCAATAAAACATTTAATACAATCAAGCCTAAACGTTAATGAAACTGGTTTACCTAAGATATTATTAGTAATTGTTGATGTGATTTTCCAGAATTAGATAAATAATAATCATTTGTTGTTTCTGGTATTGCGACTCTCTTCCATTGAAGGGAATAAATCTGCAATATCACGAACAGCCCAAAAAAGATTGATTGCATTATTAAAATGTGCAGAATGTTGTATTCCGTACATTAATTTTAAAAAGAATGTCAATCCTTTTGACACAATTTTATAGATCACTCTGCCTAAAATTTAACAGGTAATTTATTGAATTTCCATTTGACCAGTGCAAATCACCTGCTCAGAAAGAGTTAAAAGGGCTTTCTCACAAACAAAGTTGACTTTAATCAATATATCTTGGAATAATGATAGTTTCCACAATTGGATGTTTAAGAAAAATGTTCCTGTGCTGAGATAATCTTATATATATGTCCCTGCTATGTACTGTTTAATGGATGTGTCTGACCGTACAGGGACATGGTGTGATCATACCACATCTCCTGTGCTGAGATAATCTTATATATACTGTATGCCCCTGCTATATACTGTGTAATGGATGTGTCTGACCGTACAGGGACATGGTCTGATCATATCACATCTCCTGTGTTGAGATAATCTTATATATGTGACCCTGCTATGTACTGTGTAATGGATGTGTCTGACCGTACAGGGACATGCAACCAGAATTCCCAGGGACAATGTGTAGTTTCGTCCGCGCTGCCACAGTAAAACCTCGTACGAGGTAAGATCAGACCATGTACCTGTATGGTCAGACCCAGCCATTACACAATACATAGCAGGGACATATATATAAGATTATCTCAGCACAGGAGATGTGGTATGATCAGACCATGTCCTTGTATGGTCAGACACATCCATTACACAGTACATAGCATGGACACATAGGCTGGGGTCACATTCGCCAAGGCAATTGCGGTTGCCGCCTCCAGATCCGGAGGCGGCAACCGCAATGGCCTTCACACACATTTTTTTGGAAAAATGTGTGCAGGAGACCGCAATCCGGTAACCGGATTGCTCCGGATGTGTAATCCGGAACAATGCGGTTACCGTATACTTTGTTCATCCCTGCTGCCACAGGGATGAACAAAGTGCTAAATGTGTATTAAAACATTGATTATTAATATTAGCTGTGGGCAACATGTCTCTAGGGGGTGCCCCCCCCCCCCAAAGACATGCTGTCCAATCCACTCAGCATGTTAGGGTTTAATACTGCATTTACAGTAAGCCGGCTATTGTCGGCTTTGTAGAAATGTATGAATGAAGCCGCGGTTTCCCTGACACTAGAGCAGATACTCTACGTAATGTACGTATAGTAACTGCTGCTGTCCGAGGTCCTGTAACTATTAACATTAGGTTTATGGGCAGCGCACCCCCATAGACCTAATGTTAATGAGGCAGTCGACAGGGTAGGGGCTACTCGGGTACCGGCGCTGATGGCAACTTGGATGGGGGATCACAGCTGGTCGATTCCCGGTCCCGTGCCCTGGACCCTCAATGGCGGGGAAGGTTGGGGGATGATGGTGGTGAAGGGGATTGGTTACGTGACGCCACCTGTGGTACATGGTAATGATGATACCAGCGCTGCGGATGGCCTCTGAGGTGATGGAGGTGCAGCTCAGTGTAGTAGAGCTCCCCACAGGGATGGATGAGGGGAGTTGTAGTAGCGTCTCTGCAGTCAATGCTGTGGATAGTGGTGGTTAAACAGGCACACACACACACAGTGGTCTTTGTTTCGGTACCTTTTACTGGTGACAGGGTAACAGGTACAGTCCAGAGAAGTAACCAGGTCCCCGGTGCAATTTGGGACTTTCACCTTGGAGAGTTGTGAGGCCTCCTCTGTCACCGTGTACTGTGAGTTGGGGTAAGTCCTGCATGTAACTGAACTCGCCGCTCCTTCTCCCTCTCAGGGCTTTACTCTATCACTGACAATGAGGTCCTTCTGTGGGGTCCCTATTCCTCCTTTGGCCCCTGGTCCTGTGTTTGGTCAGTTTGAGTGTCTCTTTCTATTTACCTCAGGGGGTTTTGGTCCTACTGGTCCTTCCGAGCTTCTACTGCTACAATGGATGCTGGCAGCGTCGGACTCTGGTGTCCGGGTGTACAACAGGAAAACCGGTTTTGTTCCCTTCTTTAATTCTCCTATTCTCCACTGGCCTCCGACCCTCTCCCAAGGGTGTAGCACAGCTGGGTTAGTGTTACCTGGTCCTGGACCTGGATCTTTCCCAGTGACCAGCTCCTCACTCCTGCTCTTTTCACTGCCTGACTGGAACTAACTGGGACTAACTGACTCCTCCCCTCAGGCCTGGATCTTTTAAAGGGGATCTGGCTTAAGGCAGCCAGTAGAGCTCCCCCTTCAGGTCTGGGGTGGAAGGTGTTGTGTGCGGTGTGTACTAAGGTGTAAATCCCTCCTTGCACCGCTGGATCCTGTGGCAATCCTCCACAGGGGTGCCACATTAATGGCTACAGGTCCCTGGACAGCGGCAGATACTATACGTACATTATGTACAGTATCTGCTCTACTGTCAGGAGCCGCGGCTTCATTCATACATTTCTGCAAAGCCGACAATAGCCGGCTTACTGTACATGCATTATTAACCCCTAACATGCTGAGTGGAGTGGATAGCATGTCTCTGGGGGGGTGGGCACCCCCTAGAGACATGTTGCCCACAACTAATATTCATATTTAATGTGTTAATACACATTTAACACTTTGCTTATCCCTGCGGCATCAGGGATGAGCAAAGTATACGGTAACCGCATTGCTCAGGATTACACATCCTGAGCAATCCGGTTACTGCTTTGCGGGTCACAGAACCGCTCTGAAAACTGCAGCCTGCATGATTTTTAGCGCAGGCTGCAGATCCAGAGCCGGTAACCAGATTGCATGTAGTGCAATCCGGTTACCATAATGGGCTCCTATGGGGAGCGGTTCCTGATCCGGTTTTGAGCTTTTTGAAAAATAAAACCCTGGTTACTTTCATACAAGCTTTTTAGCTTACTATACAGTGTTTATACATTTACATAACAATATACTTAACAATTTTTTGTACACCAAGCACCCCCTATTGGGGGCCCAGACACAATGCTATCATTTTCCAATATGATTTAGGCTGTGTGCTTACGATCAGGAATTCCACTGCCTCCAAAATGCTACGTTATGCAGTACAAGCATAGTGGATGGGATTTCAAGAAATCCCATGCTCACTATGCTTCTCATGAACGCAGCATTATTTCAGCTACAGTGCAGGTTGCCGGGCTTCCACATCTCCGCAGCATGTTCAATTCATACTGAGGAGTCGGAAGTGGTCACCATGGGCAGGAAGAAGCTGCCCTGCACCCACTACAGATGGTGAGTACAGGGCGGCTGCGGGTCCACCCGCGATTTCCCACAGGTCCAGAGTCAGATTGTGAGCAGACAGCTTAAAGGTACCGTCAGACACGGCAATTTTTCTAGCAATTTCACTGGCAATTTGCTGGTTGCAGTGAAATCATGGAGACATTGTTCTATTTGTACACAGCAGCAAAATAGAACAATGTGTCCATGATTTCACTGCAACCAGCAAATTGCCAGTGAAATTGCTAGAAAAATTGCAGCGTGTTACGGTACCTTCAGAGCTTTGAAAGAGAAAAAGAGGAGCTCTGACTAGAAGAATGATATATTAGGATATTAATCAGCACAAAATTTAAGATTTCAACAATTACCTATTTAAAGGCTGATGTTTACTAATTGTTACTATCACTATTACTTGGAAAAAAAATAATAAATGAAATATTAAGATTTTACTATTAGGTTATAAAATTGTAATAATGTATTTGTCTTCATAATAATATTTTTTCTCTAAAATAATGTTTATTTATAAGATGAACCCAAAGCATTTTTAAGTCGAGTGTCTTGGGACTCTGGGAAATGAAAGTGCAGGTTTCATTTTGTTTGGCGTGATACCAAGAAATAACTGCACAATCAGGTATATACAGTAATAATGAAGCCTCTGCCAATGGCAACACAATACAGAGCTCATGAAAGAAACAATTTTCTCTTTTACCGTATATGAAGAACTCACCAGAGACCCGGACTAAGGTATTGGGTCGCTTGTGTAATATACCACCAGGTACAGTATAAGGTTAGGATTGCTACAATCGGCTTATGTCTAAATGTCCCAAATTAGCGATAATACTCAAAGGTCACCATACAATGTGTTTTCACTTTACTCCTGGAAAAGCTTGTAAGTTTTTGCCTTCTGAAAAAAAGTAGCACCGATGAAAGACTTTATGATCTATTACGGTAATGGACACATAGAAGCATTTGTCAGGTACAAAACAGCCATTGTCCTTGCACGACTACCCGCACCTTGTACTCCACATGCACTTATTTTAACCCAAGGCAATAAAGGAAGATTTTAATGCAACTGGTGAGTGCCGCTGTTTTTCCATTTTCCTTGGATCTGTATGATCTGTTGTTTATTACCAGCTGAGCACCAATTTAGATGTTGCAGGGTTTTATCTTTACCACCTGTCCAGGTATTACCTGGTTTTTGGCTGCTTTCTGAGTCCAACCCATTACTTTTGGTGCAGAGCCATTCTGGTTTTGCTTCTCTCCTTCTCTACTTACTGGACACATCTTACCCTCCCTTCACATCCTACACTTATTCATCCAGAAAAGAATGCTTAAATTTGTCATCCTCAGATAAGACAGGATGTAGATGTCATGGGACAGCCCATTGTACTCTATTGAGAGAAGGAGGAGTTGGGAGAAAGGAGAGAAAACAGGCCATGTGAAAAATAGAGGTAGCATGGTGAACGTTCTAACAACTTTTTATCTCATCCTGTATATCTTCCATTTTGTTCTATTGGTTGTCTGTGTATAAAAAAATGAAGACCAGAAATCCCTTGCCTTGTTCTGTGCTGTTTTTGACAGTTCTGGCTGTCCCCCTCCACCAGTGGATTGTAATTTGGGGATTAAACATGCAAAGGAGGAAACAAGTTATATAGTGATATAGAGATATGTTGCATTTTAACCCGTTCCCGACATCTGCCTAACATGTAGTGCGGAAGTTTAGAACTGGTGTATAGCTGAGCCCTGAGAACTGGCTGAGTCCACTCTACACCTGACACACAGTCTCTAGCAGCTGCGGGTGGCGTAAAACGCCACTTGCGGCTGTTAACCTGTTAAATGCTGCTGTCAGTATGAAAGCAGGGCTAGCAGTGTGTCAGCAAACAGATTTTTAGTACATTGTATGGTAAAATGAATGGTGTCATTAAAAGAAATTCTACTCTTCCCAAAAAATTCTTGCCCTCATATGTTTATGTGGGGAGGGAAGTAAATGGTTTATGGTTATTGGAGAAAGGGAGATAAAAACAAACACATATATTGGCTTTGGCAAGAAAGGGTTAAGGACTATAAAAGTCCAGCATGACAAATTCAACACATTATTGTGACATGCCAGCAAAAAATGTCATCATGCTATAAATCCAAACTGGTCACCTTGTAAAAAAAATCTTGAGCTATATGGAGCTAAGCGGAAAGGTATAGATTGACACTTTGCCATGATTCATCAAGAGCAGCAATACCCATGCAGGTCTTGATTAGTGATGAGTGAACCTTTTGCAGTTCAGGTTGAGACGGTGCAGCTGAACTTTTCGGCGCACTATTCATGACCCTGAACTTGACCCAAACCTCAATGGAGGTCACTGATTGGCAGTTCAGCTCTCTGCCCATATACAGCCAGCCATAAGTAAAACATTTACGGGAATGGAAGGGCATTCTTTTTTTTTGTTTGTTTCAAATTAGTTTTGGACACACACTACACCCATAAACCGTGCTTTTAAGCATAGTGGGTAGTGCAATAGTCAGTGAACATCTATTTTTCTATTGCAATTGGGACTCATATGTTGTGATTTGGTAACAAATTGTTAACCTTATCTTGCTTACTTGATCAAATAAGATCCAATTGGTTACCTCTCTGATTGTATTGTTTTTCACCATTAATTTGTATTATTATGACTTGTCCACAGTAAATGTAACGTTTTGCATGATACTCAGTTGCTCTCCTGTATTATTATGTATTTGAGAGCATATTCTTGCAGTTGAGGGACTCCTCATCTTGATTGCAATGTGGGTGGAGGGGGGCTCTTGTACTGTAGAGCACCAGTCCGGTCTTTGTCTTTGATTGCACCCACATACTTACAAACATACTTACAAAGTACCAAGTATTTAGGAAATGTAAATTAAATATCTTGTTTTTTTATTAATATTTTAAAAAATATATTTGAAAATTGATGTGCATTTGTATTCAGGTCTCTGTAGTCTGATACCCCAAAATTAAACCCTGAGGAATCAATTGCCTCAAGAACTCACCTTTTTAGTAAATTGATTCCATCTGTGTGCAATGTATCCTCAACATAAGAATGGCTGTTTTTTGAAAGTCTCAGGGATTTAATAACATTAGGGATCATACAGCATTTCAGCACCATAGAACACACCAGACAGGTCAGGAATAAGGTTGTGCAAAAGAGTAAAGCAGGGTTAGGTTATAAAAAATAGTCCTAACTCTGCACATCTCACAGAGCACTGTTCAATCCATCATCCAAAAACAGAAAGATTATGACTCAACTGCAAACCTACCCGTCTACCTAAACCATCCAAACAAGGAGAGAACTAATCAGAGAAGCAGAAAAGAGGCCTGTAAGGAAACCACACCTCAAAGCCCCACATTGAAGTCTCTGCTATGTCAGAGCCTTGCGACACGATTGTGGGTAAAAGCACGTTTGTCTGATAAGGTACCGTATATACTCGCGTATAAGCCGAGTTTTTCAGCCCAAAAATTGGGCTGAAAAGTACCCCCCTCGGCTTATACGCGAGTCAGTGACGGTATACAGGCAGCCCCAGCAGCCCCCGTAATCCAGGGCAACCCCAGCCTGACTCCGGTCACCTGTAAAGGAAAATATACTTATCACTGTCCCGCTGCCGTCCGCGCCCGCAACTGCCGACATCAGCGATCCTTCATCTTCATGCGTCTTCTTCCGGTTGTCTCTGTTCGTCGCAGGCAATGACGTCATTGCCGGTGCCGAACACAGGAAGCCGGAAGAAGACGCATGAAGATGGAGTATCGCTGATGTCGGCAGATGCGGGCGCGGACGGCAGCGGGACAGTGATAAGTATATTTTCCTTTACAGGTGACCGGAGTCAGGCTGGGGGGGCCCTGGATTACGGGGGCTGCTGTATACTACCGCTGGGGCTGCTATATACTACCACTGGGGCTGTATATACCACTGGGGCTGTATATACTACTGGGGATGCCTGTATACTACCACTGGGGCTGTATATACTACTGGGGCTGCCTATATACTACCACTGGGGCTGTATATACCACTGGGGCTGTATATACTACTGGAGATGCCTGTATACTACCACTGGGGCTGTATATACTACTGGGGCTGTCTGTATACTACCACTGGGGCTGTATATACCACTGGGGCTGTATATACTACTGGGGATGCCTGTATACTACCACTGGGGCTGTATATACTACTGGGGCTGCCTGTATACTACCACTGGGGCTGCATATACTACTGGGTCTGCCTGTATACTACCACTGGGGCTGTATATACTACCTCTGGGGCTGCCTGTATACTACCACTGGGGCTGTATATACCTCTGGGGCTGCTGTATACTACCACTGGGGCTGTATATACTACTGGGGCTGCTGCTGTATATACCACTGAGGCTGCTGCTGTATACTATCACTGGGGCTGCCTGTATACTACCACTGGGGCTGTATATACTACTGGGGCTGCATGTATACTACCACTGGGGCTGTATATACTACTGGGGCTGCTGCTGTATATACCACTGGGGCTGCTGCTGTATACTACCACTGGGGCTGCTGTATACTACCACTGGGGCTGCTGGGGCTCCTATATACTACCATTGGGGCTGCTGTATACTACCACTGGGGCTGCTGGGGATGCTATATACTACCACTGGGGCTGCTGTATACTACCACTGGGGAGGCCTGCATACCACTGGGGGGGCCTGTATACCACACTGCTGGGGGCTATATACCTGTGCTGAGGTCCACCCTCGGCTTATACACGAGTCAATAGGTTTTTCCAGATTTTTGGGGCAAAAGTAGGGGGGTCGGCTTATACACGGGTCGGCTTATACACGAGTATATACGGTATATTACAAACTTGCTTATTTTCATATGTAACATGGATTTATGAAATTAAAATGATAACAACTGGTACTATTTTTATGATATGTTATGAATGGGGGACAAGAAAGTCTCACATAGTCCATAATGACCTCTGTAATAACCTTCTCCATAACAACTAGATTTAAAATAAATCGAGAATTCTTGTGTGATCTCTGCACAATACCGTACGTCTTTTGAAGATGTTGACTTCTCCCGGGGAATAGTATGAACCATGAAAGTCTACTTGCTTTAGGCTTTTTGACATTTATAAATAAAGGAGTCAATGGTGACGTTCTGCTACATGGTATAGCCCTACCCTTGTCTCGGCTACTCTTCCCAGTCAGAAACACTATACCCTTATTTTACTTCTAACAACAAGGCTTTGCATTTGTCCTTTTCGCTCACATACTGTCCGTTTCCTGACTGTTCACAGAAAAAGGATTAAACTGGAGAAAATCATAGCACATGGGGCCTTAATTGTAAAGCTTTATGAGGTGTCAATACTGTGTTTTATGTAGCATTAAACCTGGGGAGATACTTAACCACTATGTCTCAGCATAGCATGCCTGAACTTGGCAGAAAGCTGTGTGTTACTGTTCCATTCCGTCTGGATTGCTGCCAATCTGGTTTCTATATTTTCGTTTTTGTAAATTTCACTTGGCAGTATCTGGAAAACTTTTTCTCAGTAATAAAAAAATGCAACTTTTTATTGGAACCCAATTTTATATATAAAGTCTCCATTTTTATAGCTATGGTGCCATGCTTCAAAGGATACAGCAAACTTGAATATTAAGCAAGGTTATTGACATGTATTATGTTTTGGTTCAATGAAAACAGCTGTAATTACATTTTAACTATAGTTAATTGGGAAATAGTACGTTTATACATGCAATAGTTAAGTCATATTGCCTATAAACTTTATAATTGTATAAAAGGTAAAATTCTGGGAAAGACGTGCCAGGGCTCAGTGCATAGATGAAAACTTTTTAGTCTCAGAAAATTTTGTTTAGCTTACATGGACTTTTTTTTTGAAAAGTCTATCCTATGGACCATCTTTCATGAAAAGCCAACCCTGTTTATATGGGAGCCATGAGTGGTTAGGGATTTTGTGCCACCCCATATCACCAACAGCTGGACAATTATAAAGCAACTAGCTGTGAGCCCGATGCAAATGCATCGGGATTCTAGAATGTGCATTAATTTGATTATAGTAGTTATAGCTGGTGTGAGGAATTTTCGGGGGGGTGTGAGGACTTTTCGGGGGGGTGTGAGGACTTTTCGGGGGGGTGTGAATATTTTTCGGGGGGGTGTGAATATTTTTCGGGGGGGTCACATACTTTTTTCGGGGGGTCACATACTTTTTTCGGGGGGTCACATACTTTTTTTGGGGGGTCACATACTTTTTTTTGGGGGGTCACATACTTTTTTGGGGGGTCACATACTTTTTTTGGGGCGTCACATACTTTTTTGGGGGGGTCACATACTTTTTTTGGGGGGTCACATACTTTTTTTGGGGGGTCCAATAGTTTCATATATTTTTTTTTTTTTTTGTTATTATTATTTTTTATTTTATTATTTTTTATATTTATTTTTTTACTATTTTTATTATGATTAAATTTATTTATTATTTGTTATTTTAAGTGAATTTATTTTTATTAAAATTATTTTATTTTATTAAAAAACCGCATTTGCGGCGCGGTTGCGGTAATCCCCATAGAAAGTATAGGGGGACTTGCGGCAGGTGCGGCAAAACCGCACTTGCCGCACCTGCCGCAAGTCCCCCTATACTTTCTATGGGGATTACCGCAACCGCGCCGCAACTTGCACTTGCGGCGCGGTTGCGGTAATCCTTATGGGGATTACCGCAACCGCGCCGCAAGTGCTCGCACTCAGCCAGCGACTCGCAATGCGGCGCGGTTGCGGTAATCCTTATAGGGATTACCGCAATCGCGCCGCAAGTGCTCGCACTCAGCCAGCGAGTCGCAATGCGGCGCGGTTGCGGTAATCCTTATGGAAGCGGGCATTGCGAGTCGCTGGCCGAAAATAGAACCAGAGGCTCGGCCACAAAGCTAGCGATTTCCCGCTGAGGCTAGCGACTCGCTACCTGAGCGGGAAATCGCTAGCTTTGTAGCCGAGCCTCTGGTTCTATTTTCGGCCAGCGACTCGCAATGGCCGCTTCGCGGCCATTGCTCGCACTAAAGCTAGCGACTCGCAATGGCCTCGCGGCCATTGCTCGCGCAGCTGACGCCTCGCATTGGCCGCTACGCGGCCAATGCTTCGCCGTGGTGACGTCACAGTGTGACATATCCACGGCACGTTTTTTTGGTCCGACACGAAAATGTCTTAGACAATTATATAGTAGATTATTGGAGACTTGAATTGTAAGCATGGCCAAGTCAACTAAAAAAAGGACCATGAGCTACGGTAGGATCACAGGAGCAGCAGACGTACACATCAACATTAGCGAATCAAACACATGGGGAGAAGGTCAAAACTAGCCAAAGCAGATTGAGGCATACTAAGGATTTGGGACAATAAAATTAAGATAATGGACAACACGGTGGAGCTTTATGGAAAAGTTGCCATGTCTTTTACCCTCTTCACTTTACCTTACTGCACATTTTCTCTGGCAATTCTTTACACCAATATTCTGTGAACAATTTGACCAAAATGGATATTACAACTCCTACTAGCCATGCCCCATTATATTAGAACATTTCTAAGCTAATTTAGAAACCACCTACAGATTTAGACCTTTAGAGATGAGCAGTACATTTACCTTAATTTAAATAAAAGAAAAGTGACTCTTAACACCTTTTCCATCCACTTAAAAATTGTTGTAAGAAATAACGCTGCTAATTTATAATTTGCATATGATCATTAAAAGTGGAAAGTGCTTTCTTTCATTGTCCTCCCTACTTAGCCCATAGTTGAGAAGGAACCCACCTTTGAGTACACCCTGTATGGTCCTAAGTGATTCATCCTTTAATCTATTAATGGGTTTGTCCAATACTTAACTAAATTTAGATTACCGTATATACTCGTGTATAAGCCGACCCGTGTATAAGCCGACCCCATACTTTTGCCCCCAAAACCTGGGAAAACCTATTGACTCATGTATAAACTGAGGGTGGACCCCAGCACAGGTATACAGCCCCCAACAGTGTGTATACAGGCCCCCCAGTGGTATACAGGCCTCCCCAGTGGTAGTATACAGCAGCCTCCCCAGTGGTAGTATACAGCAGCCTCCCCAGTGGTATATACAGGCCCCAGCAGTATATACAGCAGCCCCAGTGGTATACAGCAGCCTCCCCAGTGGTATATACAGGCCCCAGCAGTATTACAGCAGCCTCCCCAGTGGTATATACAGGCCCCAGTGGTATACAGGGCCCCCCTTGCTGCCGCACACATGTAAAGTAATAGATCATTAAACTTATCCCTGTCGCCACTCTACACCGCGCTCCTCCGGGTCTTCATGATTCTTCATGCTTCCTCCTCCGGCGCACAGGCAATGACGTCATTGCCTACGCCCGCCGGTCACAAGCAGGAAGAAGCATGAAGACCCGGAGGAGCGCGGTGCAGAGCGGCGACAGCGACAGGGATAAGTATAATGATCTATTACTTTACAGGTGTGCGGCAACAAGGGGGGGGGCCTGTATACCACTGATGGGGGAGGGGCGCCTGTATATGACTCGTGTATAAGCCGAGGGGGGACTTTTCAGCACATTTTTTGTGCTGAAAAACTCAGCTTATACATGAGTGTATACGGTAAGTCAATTAAATATGTCAATTTATAATTCCCTGCCATTCCCTCTTTACTTACAGGGGGCACAGTGGCTAGTGGTTAGTACTGCAGCCTTGTAGCGCTGGGGTTCTGGGTTCAAATCCAACCAAGAACAAAATCTGCAAGGAGTCTGTATGTTCCCCTGCATTTGTGTGGGTTTCCTTCAGGTCACCAGTTTCCTCCCTCTCTCCAAAGACATACTGATAGGATGTTTAGGTTGTGAGCTCCAATTGGAACACTGTTGCAAATTTATGTAAAGCGCTGTGGCTTTAATAGTGCTATACAGATTAATAATAATAATTATTATTACTCTAACTTTTTTCTGCTTTTTTTTTTTCTTACATCAGATATTTTGTTGGAGCCTTCCAGCAAGCACTTGGTATTCTTAATTGAGACATCATCAAGGGGCTGAGAACAGGATGACTCTTGCCGCTGCTGTCCCCACCCTAAAGTAGATTGTCATCAGGGACAACCCTTTCATATGCTGGGCAGGTGCGCTGGTTTCCAGTACTTGCACTTGCCCAGCACGCTACCCCTTCTTGCCACGGTTACTGTCATTGCATGCACTTCTTCACTGGCTCAAGTGCCAAGCTGGTAGGAGAGCATTCTCTTGCCCGTTTGTCTCTTCTGTTTAGAGTCGGTGACGAAACGCTCTCAATATAAGTAATGTCGGCAAGCAGGGACACCATACTGAGAAGGTGTCAGTATTGACAAGTATAGTATAGCAGAGCATAGCCCAGTCCATGAGAGGGACAATCTGTTGAAGCATCCAGCCACGACTAATCCTTGGATGTCTTTGTATGCCATGATAATGCAGCACTTGCCATAAAGTTACAATGAACTTTGCAACCTTTCATTGTGCAGTCAACTCCAAGGCCTGGGTAAGGCCAGAGGTTCTGGTCTAGAGGAAAGACACCAGAGATGTTCTGCTCGACAGCAGAAAAATAGTCTCAGAAGTATGAATGGTCGACAGTAAGCAGCAAGATCTGCCTGATAAATGAGCAGTGAGGTGAATAAGAGTTTGATTTTTTAAAAACCTTTTGCAACCCATTTACAGTACAGCAAAATGTCGTTTTGCTTTCTGGAGAATATGGATTTTTGTAAAATAATAGTAAAATTGAAGTCCACTCTATTCTAATTTCTAGTGCATTCAATACATAAGTCCTTTGATCCCCGATTTGTTTTTTTACATATAGTACTTTCCATCCTACATACTGCACAAAAACCTTGCGTCCTGATTGGACGCAGGACTCGTGTGACATGACAATGTCACATAAACCCTGGATCAGCGATTACTGACACCATTGGAATGGCGCCAGCATGACAGGTGAATACAGGATTTTTTATTTTTCCTAAGGGAGAAAGTTTAATAAGAAAGGTTTGTCCTTATAGTGGACAACCCCTTTAAATAGAATAAAATTACAGGATACAAAAGAAACAGTAGAGGATGTATGCATACTGGCTATAAGTGAACAAAGGAGTAGTAATCAAGGTCAAGCAGCAGCTGCGATACCAAATATGATTTTATGTTGTGGAAAAAAAAAGAGTTTAATAAAATATGAGTCCGGTGTAATATTAGCCCTACACCCTTTGTAATACTTCATCTTGAATATAAGATTCAGTTTTGAGCTCCAAGCTCCGTGACATTTCAAAGGTCTCCCTTGTAACGAAATAACATAACAATTATGGGCTTATTCCGCTTAGTAAAACTTCACTTCAGATGATTACATTTACATGTATAAATACAAGGGTGGTCAATATTTAAAGAGCGGTGGGCTTCATTGAGCAATAAAGCATTATGTATTGTAACGATAAGCTACGTTTCAATCTACAGAAACTAGTTGTATAAGTAAAAATGTCTGCAACCTCCGTATTTAAGGAAGATGGGTTACACTTGCTACTTTTTTCTCATTTCTATTCGTCAATGCTTCATCTCCAAACTAAACAAGGAGAATTTTTCGTATGGTATTTGCAAACAGCATTAAAAGCCGCTTAGATGATGTACATCTCTCCACAGAATCTTTGAGGTCTGGACAAGTAGATGAAGCTTTCTGAAGGCGGAGATAATTTGTAGGAACGTTGCTTGTCTATGTGTTTACGCTCTAGGTTACATGTTGCTTTATTTCCTTTTAAATGCCATTTCTATAAAACATCATTCTGGGGGCTAATAAAATAAATCAGTTAATGCTATACATACAGCACACTACTATTTTACATATCTGAAAGAAATGGAAATACTACCAGGAGCAAGAAATGATAAACTGCCATACGAATGATATGTTTTCCTTCTCTATAGCACTATTTGTCAAGCAGATGTTGTTATTCAATTTTGAGTGATAGAGACGATTCTGTACCTTTCAAAACCATCCATGGTAGATGAAAAGAGGAAAATGATTTAATGGCAGTATAAAAGCTAAAGATATGTTTTGATCAGGATCCGTGCTTCCTGCAGATGTTAGAGATGACTGAAAGCTCTATTCAGCTGTAAATTTCCTGAGGATTTTCTAGATGTTAACGCCGTGTCAGAGACATTGTTATGAAAATCCCGTAACGAGACGCTTCTCCCAATTATAGCAAAGAGGAAAACATTGAACTGCTAAAGAAGAAATATCTAGTGGTTAAAGCAAATCGAATCATTATAAATATTGTGCTTGCTGAATGCTAATTTTGTCTCATCTGTACATTAGCCTTATATTATTTGAAAATAAATGTTCGTAGAACAAGATAACACTGAGGAATACAAGCGAGGAAATTTCTTATGCAACACCTCTTGTGAATTAAGATGTATGAGCACTGGATTATTAATTCAAACCCAATTAGATATGGTTATTTCACTTATTCGATTTGATGGTTGGAATATCCCCAAGCTTCTGAGTAGGCAACGAAGAGCCCTCAAGCATAACTCCAATTTTTGATGATTACACCCTTGTAGAATGTCAACTATGATAAGGCTTTATATTGTAGACTTGGAATTTATAATTATTTCTTTTTACGCGGTAAATCAGAAGACATTATGCCTTATTTCCATCAACTTGGGGTAAACATTTGGCAGTGTTTAGATGAAACATGATTGTGCCTTCTAACAGAAACCTATTTGGGTGTAAGAAAAGTGACAATAGCTAAACACATTTCCAGCTCAGAAAACAATGATTGTCAGTCACATCTCTAAGGCATGTGACAGCTGGACAATCACATAAATGCCATCCTCCATGTCTTGAGGTTTCACCATCACCACAGACAAGATTCGTTACTAACAAGTAGCGGGACTCTTTTCCATACAATGTTGTGATGACTGATTTATCGCACAAGTTCAAAAAGGGTCTGGAAGTCTTTTTTGAAAAATATATTAATTTGGTTATGGGTGCTAGATTTTTTGGTAATGGGATGTTTGATCCTAGGATTTATTCTGATTAACATCTTTAGAAGCAGGAAGGCATTTTTCACCTAACATGGCACAATTAGATCTTCATTATAGAACTGTTGCCTTCCCTTATGTCAGTATTCCAGGATTAAAGGTTGAACTCGATAGACGTGTGTCTTTTTGCCATTCATTACTATAAAAGAATGATATCAAATAATATTGTTTTGCCTATTTATACCAAAATTAGGCAAATAAATATTGACCTAAATTCGAATCCTACATTGAAAGTCAGTGTTTTGAGGACAACGTTATAGTTCTGAATACATTTGTGAGTTTGCTCAAATTTGGCAGGGAATTTAATTTGCACTGAAATTATTTGATTCAAATTGAATGTTTATAATTATGCTGGGGTATTTCCATTTCACATGGAATAATGAACATAGGGTGTAAAAAAATATATATAAAAATAATATAACTTACTTTGTTGCTCACCTGTCTTCCTGTCAAACACAGTTGACTCTCTCGCCGACCACTCTTTCAGACCTATTGTGTGCAACATCATTGGTCACTGACATTAAAGACCAACTCAGTGATGGAAGCCTGACGCAGAGTGAAGATACAAAGTAGAATGTAAAGGTACCGTTACACGCCGCAATCTCGCCTGGTGATATGAGGCGATCTAACGTGCACGATCCCGATTTTCTTGGTCGCCTCAGATCGCCAATGGCGGCATCACACGCCGCAATGTCGCCCTGAAGCTAAGGTGATGTGTCGCTCCGTAAATCGCCTCACCTACAGTGGAACCAATCTTGCCTAATTCCATCGCTGCTTCACACGCCGCAAGCTCAAAGGCAATGTGGGCGTGCATGTTCAGCGCGTCGAGGACACAGCCGTGCCACAGTGGTTTACACCGCACCCCATACACCTTCATTGGACAACGCAACAGAGTTACGATTGATCAGCCTGCTCTGGGAGGCTGGCTAATACATGACGCCATTATCTATCAGAGTTTGTACCAAGTACACGCTTGTGTCATCAATTGTGGCTCCTGCAACACACTTTTGAGGTGCCAAAGCGTCACACAGGAGCGGTCTTGTGCAGTACAGTGGATTACACTAAAGAATGGCTATGTGTGCGTCTGTAGGTGATGGCAGTAAGATACAAACCACACTATGCACATATGTGCTGCCAGGTGTGATGTGGCCCTTCAAATTAGCATTAATATGTTGTGGGCAACTTTGCTGTCATTACAAACCTATGTTCGGCCACACACAAGCCAAGGACCAGTATAGGCGTCTGCATTACCAACACATATGAGTGTATTCTGCACCTTCATGTTGCAGTGTGACCAACATGCAAATGCACATTGGTGACAGATGCACAAGGTGCTTTAGGTCACACTATGTGGCGTGGCACAATACCACATGATGGTTGGGCAGTGTTTTCAGTAGTATGATTGGCATGTGTGTGTTTGGCATTGCCACATACTCACCACGCAGCCTGGCAATCCAGGCATGAATATCCACAATCCTCCCTGGGGACTTGTGTTTGAGATCCGCCAGTTACTTTTGGATTTGTTTGCGGGTCCTCTCCACACCCACTTTCTGGAGTAGGGCCCACTGGATCCTACTGAGGATGCTCTGCTTGATCAGGCATGCGTGGCGGTGATGCTGGTGGTACCAGTAGTCATGGCAGGTCACACAGTTCTATGAGGATCACCAATTCTGCCAGACCCCATGTGGCCGCACGCTGTGCGGCCACCATGACTTTTCTCCTATGTGCAAGGGAGGGGCAGGCATCTGGCAGGAAGGAACAGACACATAATGACATCACCACGCACACTGGCGCCGCCAAACAAAGTTGAGAGCACTAACAAGGTAGACATCCGTGGAGTGGGAGCAGTATAATATACCCAGCAGCGTCACCAAATTCACACACATAGGGCAATTGTAGTGCGTGGCCCGTGGCACCCATCTACGATGTGTAGGCCAACATCTGAGCTGTCACTAGACATAGCTTGCGCTATTCAATGGCGTGCGTAATTGCACTGAGTTTCCGTACGGTTGTGTAGCTGAAGATGTGTGTGGTGCTGAGCGGACAGCTCTTCAAATATGGCGCGTGGTGTCAACTGACAGCCAATGGGAACACAGTAGCCCACACCAATCAGTTCACAGGGGGCGTGGACTCCAGCACGCTGAGGCATGCCTACAGGAAATCATAGGCAACACTCTTTCCATCACTATCGCCCTATCACACGCCACAAAACGGAAATATCGCCTTAAGGATTGAGGCTGATTACTGAGCACTGTTCAGGAATCAGGCGAGAGGCGATTTATCACCGCAAAATTCCCCAATTACACGCGGCAACCATCAGGCAATTTCACGGCAATTGCTCCAGAGCAACATATCGCCTTTATGATCTCCAGGTGATATTGCGGCGTGTGACGGTACCTTAAGACGTTAGTGGAAAGAAGAAACTAAAGAGGAGGACTGGATGGTGTTTTTTTAAGCTGTTTCTTATTCCTTTATAATTCTCCAAAATAGCAATACTAACAATAATCTTTTTTGTTACATTTGAGGTGAACTCAATTTGTCTTCAATAAATTCACTAATCACTATGACCTTACCCGTTTGAGAATTATCATGATACAAAATCACGACTTTATTCCAACCATGATAGTATGCTATATCAACATAATGCACATCACATCTAGAGTTAAGTGAACCTGTTTACGTTCGGAGTTTGGGTGCTTTACGTATCCAAAGTACTTAAGCGAGCATCGCTTGGTGCTTGGCCCTGTGTGAGTCACTTGTAGTGTTTGACCGGCTTGCACTGGGGGAAAAAGCAGAGTTATTGGCTTTAGTGTGTATCTAAAATAAAAAAATATGATAAATACCCACCCTCCCGCCCCACAGAAGTGGTTTGTTTATGGCTGGCTGTATGTGTGCAGAGAGCCGAACTATCCAATGAGTGTCTTCAAATAAGGTTCCGGTCACATTTTGGTCCTGAACAGACCTTTATAAAGAGTACAGCTGAAGTACCAAATCCTGAACTTCCACAGATCTGTTCATAATAATAATAATACATTTTTATTTATATAGCGCCAACATATTCCATAGTTCATCTCTAATCACAACCATTAGGCAGGCAAGTATAGATACCTGAAGAATGTATTTGTTTTATTTTACTCACTTATATAGTGCTATTGATACCCAATCATCATTATTGCCCTCAATGAGGCTTATAATCTATATTCTTGGAGACCTTAGAGTGATGGAAGAAACTTGAGAACCTAGAGAAAACCCACAAAAACCAGGGAGGAAATACAAAGTCCTTGCTTATGTCATCTTTGGTGGGGTTTGAACCCAAGAGCCCAGAAGTGCAACCCAATAGTGCAAAATACTGAGCCATCTCCCAACTCACTTTTCAATATTGTGAGCCAAGATGAAAGATAATGAAGGACACATGAGTATTTTAGCCAGAATATAAGAGTGTACATGAATTATAGCATGCAATTCCAGTCTCTCAAGGTAGTAATAGCAGTATGTGTTCCCTAGGTATGGAGAAAAATGTCAAATATGTTCCACAGTTAAAAAACTGGGAATCATTAGTCAAGATGTAGTAAATGCAAATGCCCATTTGTTAAGATTCCAGACCTGAATATTCAGTCAACTTTCGATTGATCTTTTATCACCCCAGATACATTTTTGTATACTAAACTGATGCTGCCATATCCATCTTTTCTCCATAAGTAATAACTTTAAAATTGACCATTTTTTATACTGATTCTTTTACATTTTAATTTGTGCTGAATATTTGGTTCACACCTCTCCTTAAGTAACATCTGCATGGCATTAGTGGGCTCTTCCCAATGTTTGTCCTTTATATGTAGGCTATGAGTCCTAATAGAGAAGATGAGAACAGTACATAAATTATTGAACTATAATTAACTATGCTAACTATTTGAAATGTGTGAATAATACTTTTTATGTATCTAAAATATAAGTAACAAAGGCCAAATCTAAGAATATGGTCCAGAAGGACCTTTCACATATAATTCGCAAAACGTTAGGGATATTTGTCTTCCGGCTGAAAACGTAAAAAGTTCCCACTTCGGTGATATTTTATCATGAAAATAGGGCATTAAGTAAAAACATTCAATGGTGATTTCCTCACCTCAAACAACAAAAGCCAACATAAGTGGTGGATATAACCTATCAAAAAATTAAGCTCTTTGTTAGAGAAAAGCAAGTTGTGCAAAAAGTAATGAAAAATTGAACATTTGGACAAATGTATTCAAAAATGTGGAGAAAAGCACATTAAGTTCCCGTGAAAAAACTTAGAGAACTTTTTAGGTCCATCCTGAAATTTCACCCCAAATCCAAATATCCTTAACTTTTTGTGATTAGTGTTTGTAGCCCTGCCTAATGCTAGAATGAAACGTTTAAGGCAAAAATGTTTCTTTACCCATTCCTTAAAACATAAAACCAATTAAAAATGTTTTTTTTCAACAACTAAGTTGTTAAGAAAGACACCTTTACCATAAAAAAAATTGTAAGACCTCTAAATATCTAAGGTGAATGGCTAGTAGTGCCATAATCATTTTTAAAGGCACTGGTTCTATTGTGCTAAAAATATAGCAATGTAGTTAACTGATGGATTGATTACATTTGCTTTTTCAGCTTGTAGCACCTGTTGCCCCTTGGTACAACCCAATCAAGTAAGAAAAGCTCAAACTGCCTACTATTAGCACCAGTATTAGACTTCAAAATAGGAATTTGTCTGCACATAATGATTGTTAATGACACGCCCAGACACTAGGGCAATGGGGTGCTTGGAATCAGGTCGGACAGTTCTTTGGGGATGTCACAGTGGTGTGACCTGGCTCTGTGGCCTTGGCCGTGTCATAAAAATGGGGGAAAGTTTATAGGGGATAATTTGTGACTCCACCCATAGTTTTCAGCGATTAGATGGATGGCTGACGCTGCGGTTCAGATCCACTGGGGTGGTTGGTGGTGCAGCAGATTTGTTTTTGCTCTCCACGGGTAGAGCGTGGCCCCATAGCAGTTATAAAGTCTACTAGCTGATGTCCTCAATAGAGTGCAGGGGAGGTGACGCATTAATAATTTGAGGACACAGTAGGGTGCAATCTTCACGTTTTACTCACAGTTCCCACACTTTTAAAGGTTTTCAACAACCAGCCAGGTGCTGTGTCCTCCTGGTCAGGGATCCAGCCAACTCTTAGATAACTTAGGTTCACCCTTTCTGGTGTACCTTCCCATCTCGTCTCTCTGTGCTGGCTCTCACCCTCCTGCCCTGCGCCCCACACTCAGTGTTCCAAGTCAGCAACCGCAGGTCCTGTTGGGCAATATCCTCTAAGTCCCCTTGACACTATGTGGCTGCTTTTTCAGCAGTTAAGTGTGGCTTTGGCTGCTGCACTTGAAGATACTGCAGCCTCCAGTTAGCTAGCTGAGTCCAACAGTCTCTCCACTAGTCTGTGGCCGGTCTCATCTGCCCCCGATCCCTTCACCTGACTCCAATCACAGTTGGCATGGATACAGACACAGGTGGATTCCTCACTTCCTGTGCCCCTGGGACCCCTTCAGTGTCTTTAGAACGCCTCACTGGCTCCTCCATCTGTCTTCACCTTTTCTTGTCCTGGGACGAGTTCCAACCGACTCTCTCTGTCCTTCCACTCGTGGCAGACTCCTGTCACCAACTGCCTAACTTCTCAACTGTTCTGCACATTTTGTCACGTCAGTCACATTCTCTATGTCCTCTACGTCATCACTACTCACTTCACTTCTTCCTGCTGTGCTCTTCTATCTACTTCCTCCATCCATACCCTCTACCTGGTTCCCCTCCAGCCTGAGATGGGACCCTCCCTCAATAGGGTCCACCTAGATCCCCTGGCCTGGAGTGGTGTGGTGTTGGATGCTAGTGTGTGGGTAACGGGTAGTGTCCCCTCCTTACCCGAGAGTAGGGTACTACACCTCTGGCTAAGATGCAGTACCTCTGTGGCGACTGGACCCTCAGGGACGCCACATAAACACCAAGGTTGAAGGTTAACCCTTGGTGTGGCCGTACCATTTAATGAATCTTTCAACATACTTCTTATATATCTATTTTTACTTCCACCTTCTTCCTTGATTGACAGCTCTGGCATTACAGGAGACAGGAACAGACAGTAATAGATAGAAAACAAGTAGGTGGGAAAGTGCACTCAACAGTTTGACCATACCTAAGGTAAACCTAGAATATGTGCTTGGTTTGGACACTCATTGGTTGATAACCAAGAGCCTGCACAGTCAAGGTAATAGCCTATCTTGACAATATGCTAAATGTATGTAAGCACTATGAGGGTGCAACAACATAACTATACTATGTGCAGCACCTAAGGGTCACTTAGATTAAACCATAAAACCAACACAGTTTGAACTGTTTATATGATACTATAAAGTATGCACATCTGGACCAACTTATTGAGAAATTAGAATAAATACAATATAACTGCTTATAAAATGAAGGTGTTTGAGTCAAGTTCAGTGTCTTGTGTGGCTTTTGGCAATGTCTACTCCATGCTGTAACCAGCAGGTTGTTCAGCTGCAGAGTGTCTGCTTGTAGCATTAGGATCCAAGCCAATCTTGTCAGCTTTGGCCCCAAATGAACACAGGTGTTTCTTTCATTAGAACAGGTGATCCCATCAAAATGACTTCTCATTGATTGATTGATTCGTTCTCATATGAAGACATTAAGCGTAGAATCACTGCTTTAATAGACACATTCATTAATATAATGTGATAGATATTAAGGCTGAGACATCTGCATTTCAGCACCAAAGCATATTCAGCCGTTAGTAGCTTCCATTGCTTGTCAAAGATATCTGGACTTGTAAGTACTGTCTAAGATGTTTTTGATAGATCTTTCTTGGATTTTACAAGGTTAATGCTTGTATTGGCTTATTGGTGACATCAGATGCAGATACTCTTGCAAGTTATTACAAAGAACCAGCAGCTTTCTTATACCGGTCGGTATAGCACTGCCTGCACTGGGCTGCTAATGCTAGAACCCAGTGCCAACACAGCAGTGATATCACTAGGTAGTGGCTCATGGGCCCCGATGCAAAACCTCCAATAGGGTCCTCAATTATTGCAATTCTTTAATAGCATTAGTCTTTTTTCCATAGGCCAAGGAGACTTTTGGGTCCATCTAGGCTCGAGGGCCAGGGTGCGATTGCAATCCCTGCACCTATTATAGTTATTCCCCTGTCACTAGTAGAAGTCACACGACCACCCATAACACAAACCACATCTGGTTTTTGTGTAATGAGAACTTTCCTCTTATATCATTTAAAATCTATATGGAGAAGAACAAGAAAGTTTAATTTGACATTGTTACATTTTTAGATGAATTTAACAGGTAAAATTAAAATCTGATATCTAAATTTGGAGGAGGAGTTATATATGCAGTAGTACATATATACACATTCATTTTTATTTATGCAGAATTGCAGGACCTATAAATAGGTTGTTGAGTAAAACAATATGTACTTCTGAATATTAAGGTACTTAATACTTAGCACATTAATAGGAAAACATTCTGAGAAAATCAAAGCACTTAGTTCCAGGAACACAGTGGAGCTGAGATATCTGCCCTATCCACACCAGTAACTCAATAGAGATTGTGTATTGACACTGAGATTCCCATTAAATGGCCAATTCATGAGAGCTCATCAGCCTAGACATGGTGTGATTCTCTTTGACGGGAACCTAACCTAATACTCACCCCTCAGCATCCCAGGCATGTATGCTCCGAACCATCACACTGAGCCACGCTGGTCTCGGCAGATCACAGTCCAAAGCAAGTAGAATTCAGCAGTGAACTCAGGCAGGGTTAGTAGGTTAAAACCACTGAAATTTAATCCCAATAATTAAAACATTTTGGACCAGGTTGAGGGTTCCCCCACTACACAGGGAACACGATCCCACATGTTTCGACTATGAAAGTCTTATTCATGAAAAGCGTGGGATTGTGTTCTCTGTGTACTGGGGGTACCCTCAACCTGGTCCAAAATGTTTTAATTATTGGGATTAAATTCACATAATTTTAATCTTCTAACCCTGCCTGAATTCGCTGCAGAATTCTACTTGTTTTGGACTGTTAACCCCTTAATACTTACTGTTATGTATTTGCTTCATACCAGTTTAATTAATTTGTAATTTATTTGTATGCATATGTAGATTTTAATTCAGGCAATAAAGGGTTAACCCTGGCCATATTCTGCTTGGAAGTGTTGGTCAATTTTCTGTTGCTTTTTTTTTTTAATCTATCTATCTATCTATCTATCTATCTATCTATCTACAGTTTCTATCTGTATATATATATATCTATCTTTCTAGTAAAATGACTGTATTATCTTGCAAGAAAAAGCAACAATTAAATACCAAATTCAGCTTTGCTACATATAAAACCTTTAAAGTCAAGTTATTATTTAACTTGCAATTAACCTCCATCTGAATCATCAGGCCGATACCCTTGTAGTTGCTCATTGAGCAGACATTACACATTCAAGACAGGACCTAATGTTTCAGAGATTCATATTCTCCTATAATTATATGGTTCAATGCAAGTGATTATATCTCTTCTTCACAATCGGCCTGCAGAGTTTTGGTTTGCTGGCTTCTCATAATTTACTGCCTTGGCATAATAGGCCAGTCTTGCAAGGGAAAAAAGATGATAAATGACACTGGCTAGGATTCATAGATTTATTAAATTTCTATCAAACAGTGCAACAAAAAAATCTGCTTAAGTTAGAAATGGGCTAGAATTTTTTAATCAAAATTCATGAGTCCCGATGCTTGGTTCAGTAGGTCCACGGAAGGCTTGAATTGAAGACTGATTAAAGAAAATAAAAGCCTTATTTGAAGTAATTTTTCAATGACGGCTTTTAATTGGATGTTAAATCAAACTCTTATCTGCCTCTCTGCAGATAGCACATTATATAAAATACAGTTGGTGGCACCACCAGTGTAACCGATACACTGAATAACAATTGACTTTTTACTTTTCACCCAGAGGATCAAGGAACTACAGTTGTCACCCTGTCAGAAATTAACGATGGAAATGAATGCTTAAGTATGAGAGTGTGATGTGCAGACGTCTCAGATCACGGCGGGATATTTTTTCTCCTTCAAGGTTAACAATTGCTTACTTACCTTTAGATAAGAGCTTTGTTAGTGCAGACGATGCAGAGAATATCCATCTTTTTCTAACTGGAAATGGCAATAAAGCTATGATTGCAGTCTGAAAGAGCGCCCACTGTCTCCACACAATGGAGGGAGACATTTAAGAGGCAAAACATTCCTAATGCCTCTTTTTAGACTGTGTTCACACAGAGGCATATAGTGGCTGTCGTTGGTCTGTACAGAGTTTGAGCGCTTTATGACAAATTTATTAAAAGACTTGTGTAATCAATTTTGCCTCGTCCTACTCCTCTCCGACATTGCTTTTATCCAAAATTTGTGCTGTGTCCTTGGTGCTCTTGATCTTCATCTCCCTTGAAAAGTATTGTTAAAAAATGCAATTATGAGTTTATGTATGCAATGTATTAAAAACTAATTTTATTTCATAGAAAAAAAAAGGATGTTCTAGGACTTCCACCCATAAAATTAATCTTATTAATTTAAAATAGAAGAATCCATCATGAGGATAAAACCTTATGGACCTTTTCACATCTGCAGTTGGGGTGCATTTGTGTGTGTTTTTACCACTTAAAACGCATCCAAATGCATGCAAAAACACAAAATGCATGCAATTTTGCAAACACAGCCAAAAACGTGGGCTGCTGTGTCTAGGGCTGCGTTTTCAAAAATGCATGCATTTTGCGTTTTTGCAAAATAACATGCGTTTTTGCATGCTTTTGCAATGCGTTTTGCATTGCAGCCTATGGGAACGTTAACACATGCGTTTGTGGTTTTTAGCGGTAAAAACGCATGCAAACACAAATGCAGGCAAACGCAGTCCAGCCTTAGATGTGAACTAGGCCCATGTGTTTATGCGTAAATCTACTAATGAGATGTCTGGTATCAATGCAATGTATTAAAATAAAAACTGATTTTGCTCATTAGACCCATTGCGGAAAAATTATATTCCAGCACTTCCAGACATAAAATTAATCTAATGCTGCGTTTACATCAACGTTTTTGCTGATCTACGGCAGATTCGGCAGATTTACTACATCTGCCACGTAACGTACGACTTGTGGCAAGACTGCGGCAAGCCCCCATTCATTCTCTATGGGACTTGCGGCAGGGGCGGCAAATGCAGTTTTTGCCACGATCCAGCAAATCCAGAAGTTGCAGCAGGGCAACAACCACAGCTAGCAGCATTTTTTTCATGTGCTGCAAGTGCCGGAACCAGCAAACTGTACTCATACCTGACCACCTGAGAGAATGAATGGGGCGTGCCGCAAGTGTAGCCGTTATGCAGTAGATGCGGTAAATCTACTGGATCTGTCGCAAATTTAAAAAAACACTGATCTGAAAGGGGCCTAAAGGCCCCGTTACACGCTACAATATACTAGCGATCCAACCAACGATCAGGTCGCTGGGACATCGCTAGCTGATCGGTATCTGATCACTGGTGAGCTGTCACACAGGCAGACTCACCAGCAACCAGTGGACCAGCGACATCGTGGAAAAGAATAAAATATTCTTTCCATAATATCTAGCTCCCGTTGCCAGGCGGCAGTAAGCGGGAGCAGGCTGGTAACCATGGTAAACAGCAGGTATCTAGGCAGCATGCAGTGCCTAGTTAACCGATGTGTATCCTGGTTAACAGCCTTCTCTGCCTACAGGCTGGTAACCAAGATACACAGTGGGTAACTAGGGACAGCGCTGTCCCTAGTTACCCGCTGTGTACCTTGGATACCAGCCTGTAAGCAGAGAAGGCTGGTAACCAGGGTACACATCGGGTAACTAGGCGCTGCGCGCTGCCTAGATACCCCTGTATACCAAGGTTACCAGACTGCTCCGCTTATCGCTGGTCGTTTGGCCCCTGTCATACACGCCGATGCATGCTGCCCAGCGGACGACCAACGACAAATTTATGGTCCTGACCATAAACCAACGATCAACGATCAGCGAGCTGATCGTTGATCGTTGGCACCTGTCCCACACAGCGACTTCGCTATGAGGTCGCTGCAACGTCACAAAAACAGTGACGTTGCAACAATATCGTTAGTGATATTGTTGCGTGTTTAGTATTAGAAATTTAATTAAAAATCAGAGGATACATGGTGAGTATAAAATCTCACTCATTTTTCGCCTAAGGCCTCATTCACACAGAGTGTTTGTGCTCCATTTTTTGTTGCTCCATTTTTGATGCAGTTTCTGCACCAAAAATGGATCCTCTTTTTGCAAAAAAGCATCAGAAACGCATCATCCATTTGTGTTGTTTTTTTTGTTCAGTTTTCGGGGGACACAGACAGACACACAGACAGAGACACACACACAATTTCTTACCCTCCCAGTTGATCGTACAGCAAGCCTCGGCGATGTCTTCCTTCTGGGCATTTTCAGGACCTGTGAGTAGTGAGAGTACTTAAAGGATCTTGGTCATGTGACTCTCGTCCTGATTTCTATGGGCAGGTCCTGTCAGTACTGTACCCGCAGGTCCTGCCAATGCCTGGAAGGAAGACATCACTGGGGCAAATAGGGTAGCTATTGAAGTGTTTGTGGTGTGGAAGGCACAGCAGAAAAACGGAGCTCTAATTGACATGCTTATTATTTTCTGGATGCGCTTTCTGCACAACACAACAGTCAAAAATGCTGACGTCTGCACAGAAATTTTGGAAATCCCATTCACTTTGCTGCAGGTGCAGTGACTGATCCGTTCTTGGTGCAGCACCAAACTCAGATCAAAAACATCCAGTGTGAATGTAGCCTAAATCTACTAACTGGGTCATGAAAAGAAAAAGTGAAAAGAAAACCCTTAATCTGAACGGCGCAGAGAACACAAATGAAAAAAAATTTCTTTATATTTCAATATATGTGTAGAATGTAAGAGTCCTCAGTGGTTGATACCTTTTAATGGCTGATTTAATAGATTTTTAACTTTAAAAATATTTGTGATAATCATTGCCATTGATTATTTGTAGCTTAAAGCAGAGTTCCCATGATTCTGTGTATATTCCTTTGACTAATGACGAACTCTAGACCAGAAACGCTTAAGGTTTTACCCTCATGATGGACCCTCT
>JARQOC010000008.1:126286802-126342127 GCA_033576535.1 Allobates femoralis | reverse complement strand
ACATTGCATATGGCTTGCCGCAGGTGAACCGCAAGTGCGGCCGTTATGCGGTAATCGCGGCAGTTGCGTTTTTTTCATTGCAGCTGCAGCGATCAGCGCAAAACGCTGATGTGAAAGCAGCCTAAGATAATCTCTTCTTCTTGAGTTTAGCCCACATTGTACAATTTATAATGGACCGATTCCATTGGTAATTTTTTATTTTTATCTTCTTTTGCTATTTTTGTTTTAGGATAAATATTGGTTGGCTATATTCATATTTTAGGTTTGGTATTGTTGCAGTTATCTGGAGTGGCTACATACTGGGTGTACATAAAAGTTGTGTTTCCATTTAGCTGTCCCAGCTGTCCGCATGAGCAAACTGGACTTACAAAAATGTTCAGTGTTTGGAGTTCAGGCTCTTTACGTATGCAAAGCACTGGAGCGAGCATCATACATGGGTACTGTCGGTGCTCGGCCCGGGGCAAGCTGTTGGCAGCATTTGAATGGCTTGTACTTGGGGTAAAATCAGTGTTATCGGATGTAGTGTGAACCTAAAAAAATGACAAAACCCCTCCCTCCCCGGAAGTGTTTTATTTATGGCCGGCTGTATGTGGGTGTAGAGCCAAACTGCCCAATTATTGACTTCCAATGAGGTTTGGGTCAAGTTTGGGCCCAGAGCAGAACTTTATATAAAGTCTGGAACCCAAACTTCCACGAGTCCACTCATCTCTTGTCCACATTACTGATTCATGGTCTCTGAACACTTACTGGCTGGTCGTTCCACCTGCTGAAGCTTTTGCTGGAAAAATCTATTATTAACTTGTTCCCATATACATCATTGACAACCATGTCGTCAATGGTCATGTGAGTTCTCCAGACCATGAGCCTCTCTATTTTGCTCTTGCCAATAGAGGAGGTAACATACGACAATCTCATTAATCATCTGCCATCATATACAATAGTCTACAACAGATATGTAGACTTCTGGAAAAAAGGGCCTAATTAGCCACAAAGTCAAAGTTAGACTCTATTATTTCCATATCAATCTACAATGTAAATTGCATTATTAATCCCTATAAAGGGGTTTTCTGTAATGAAATAAAATGTTTGCAGTCTCCTTATGTGACTGCAGACTTGTGAATTTTCAGTGTGCAATGTGCACACTATCATGACTACCCTGTAAAACCCTCCCCCCCAATGTATGTGAGTGTCCAGTTTTATGACTGACTATTCATTTTGCATACTTGCTTTCATGTGCCAACTAATCTCATTCATTTTTGAGAGAAGCAAGATGAGACTAGTCGACTTGTGAGTGCAAGTATGCAATTTTCATATGTGCCCCACTTGCTCTGGACATAAATGGAAATCTTGACAGTGTGCACATCACACACTATCAAGGTTTTGTAGTCTGCAGTCACATAGATTGATTCAACACCTTTAAAATAATTCATCCCTAGCTTCAATGCAAAGCGGGTGTATTTTCAATAATGGTTCAGGAACCAATTCTGGGGACTGATGGCATTAGTAACCACTAGCTCATTTCTCTTCTGTGGGTTACTCCACCACAACTTGACTTCTTGTTATGGAAAATTCACTAGAATGTTTTGTTAGTTTTAACTTGTACTTAGGGCATTGGCAAACACATAAGAGAATAGATGAAAAGATTAGAAAGGAAAATTGTGTGAAACGATGAATGACATGTTGCTACTAAATCAGAAATATTTTGTTTTCGTTATAAATTTACTTTATAGAAAGAGTTAATGTATAACTTCCTTCAACATTTATAGAAACAGTTGGAAACAAATAAATGCAAAAACCGTTTTATAGAGTTCTATGGGCCCGTGGATGTAAGACACCATAATCTTGTATAAATACAAATTAAGCAACACTTTTCACTAATATCAAGTGATTTTTATGTCCATATTCTCCACTTTTATGAGATTGGGCTTCATTCAGACCTCCAATTTTACATATACAAGTCCTATCTTTGTTTATCACATACCTATGATAGTCTATGGTAGGAAACTTCAGGTCTCAAGGGCCGCCAATAGGTCATGTTTTCAGGATTTCCTTAGCATTGCACATGGGTTGGAATCATCACCAGTGCTTGTGATTCAATTACAACCTGTGCAATACTAAGGAAATCCTGAAAACAAAACCTTTTGGAGGCTCTCGAGGACTGGAGTTCCCCACCCCTGGTCTATGGGGTTATTCACATGTTTTATTTTTTTTTGCTGGCCAAAAAATTGCGGAGACATTTCCATACACAGAGTTTCAGAGCAAAATCAGCAACGCAAGTCTATGGATCAGTAAAACACTTGTGTAGCACTTGAATACCATCTCAGTGCTGTCTGTTTTACTCAGACTGCTAGATAGACGGTAGAGAAACTCTTTCATTTGTTTCTCATCTGAAAAAAATTGATGAAACTCAGACCAAGCTCTGATGAAACTATGAACTGATCATTGCTGAAACGTCATTCTCCTATAGGAAAAAAAACAAATGTCTGAATGAGTTTTAAGGTCCACAGCATTTATTCACCACTAGTGAATTAATAAAGTGTATACCGTATATGGCTTGCATTATTTTCTTTACATACTCTACACTGAAAGAAGACTTCTCACCACTCCTGAGATGTATCTCCAAGAAGTAAGTCTGGGAGATGTTTGTGTTGTGCTGTTCATCTGCAATTGTCAACTGGGTGCTACAAAGTGGAATGGGGGGTGTACTACTGACTTTATTGATTTAAAGTTTGTCAGGGCACATATGGTAACATCATGTTTTCAGTTTACACATAACTTTCTAGGATGAATAATAAAGGAATGGAAAAAACGTTAAGGTCTAAAAAAAGCTGTTTGCAAATTGTTATTTTGTGAGGGATATAGTTGTTTACTTAACAGACATATCACGAAAGTCAGGAATTTTAGTAAGTGTGGAAACAATCCCAACTCTAGGCATTGCATCTAATGCTAAATTATGAGTCGCATGTGTATGATCTGTACTGATATTCCTAGAGGTAATCCAGTACCAGGAATCAGTTGGCAAGGCATTACGTTCGATCTATTCATTTGTGTCTATGGCTTGGAACCGAGACCCTCAACCTTTCTGACCTTGAAAGCCATATTCAGCTTTGAAAGAGGGTAGCAAGCCACATCCAGCTCCCATCTCCACTCACAGTAGTGACACCCAAAGCCCAAATGACCAGTGTAATGATAGCCACAGCTGTTTCACAGAAATCACACCAAGGCAGTATACCAAGATCCAGGGGTTCCTACCTTAATCCCATTCAGACCTCTTCTTTGTGGAGCTACTCATAGCACAATAGTCACCATCTGGAGACCTTCTCTTCATAGCTGTTTGCTAGACCTGATGCTTATGCACCAAGATGGAAGACCGTCATGGGTCCGGGAGACGCATGTGGTTCTCAAGCTACAGGTTTTTGACCCCTAGCTTAGAGAAATCCAGTGGTAAACTGTAGAGGTAACACAAAGATACATGATTTACCAATATTATCGTTAGTCACCACTTTATGCCCCTTTTTTCACCTATTCTCCAATCTTAAAGTGGTTATCAATACTGGACTGGTCTCTTATTAATTGGTACAGGAACATAAGGACAAAAACTTTCATTATACTTTATCAATTTACCATATTAAATGCACCAGAATTATGTAGTAATTTGATCAGAAATTCTGTCTTTAATGATTTGCATCATAGTGTTTTTGACACTTTTTTAAACTTGTCCAACTAGATGACAGGGTCTGGTTAATTAGAAAACAGCAGGATTTAACAAGTAATATATGCACCAAAAGTGAGGAGCACAAGTGTGGCACAAAGTAAACTAACAGGTGGTGTAAACTTGGACTAGGCCGTGCTAAAGTTAAACAGATCTCATAATATTGCATGAATCACCAACATTTTAAGACTTTCGAGCCTAAGACTACACTGTTTAAAAGTTGGATAGTTTTGATAATTAAGCCACATAGTGGATTTTTTGCACTCTGCAGCTGGTTGTAGTGCTCAGGTATGACCCCACTTTGTGTTGTTCCGAGCAGACTGGTGTGGGATGCAGAGTTGAATATAAAGCAGAGGTGTTGATCCGGGAGATGAGTATTAGTTTTTTTTTTTTACCTCCTAGGGTCCATTAGTAAAGGTTTTTTGAGTAATAGACAAACTCTATAACCATGGTAGTGAGTCGGTTGTCAGGGTAGGGGTACTCCGATACTGGGGCAGGTTGTTACCTTGGTTGGGGATCACGGCTGATCAGTTCCCAGTTCCGTGCCCTGGACCCTCAATGGCGGGAATGGTGGGGACTGATGATGATGCATGGGGAAATGGTAATGTGATGCCACCTATGGTACCTGGTAACGTGGATACCAGCGCTTCGGCCGGCCACTGAGGTGATGGAGGTGCAGCTCAGAGTAGTACAGCTCCCCACAGGTGGAGCTTTACCTCAGGGCAGCGGGGTGGATGAGGGGAGTAGTAGTAGTAGTTCTGCGGTGAAGTAGGCACACACACACACAATAGTCTCTGTTTCAGTACCTTTTTACTGATGTCCGGTAACAGGTACGGTCCAGAAGAGTAACCAGGTTCTCGGTGCAATTTGGGACTTTCACCTTGGAGAGTTGTGAGGCCTCCTCTGTTACTGTGTGTGGTGGTTGGGGTAAGCTCTGCCTGTAACTGACCTTGCTGCTCTTTCTCCCTTTCAGGGTACTACTCCATAACTGACAATGAGGACCTTGCTGTGGGATCCCTATTCCCCTCTTGGGCCTCTGGTCCTATGCTTGGTCAGGTTTTGGTGTCTCACTTGCGGTAGCTTCAGGGGGACTAGATCCTACTGGTCTGTCCGGGCTTTTCCTGCTACAATAGATTATTAGCAGAATCAGACTCCGGTGTCTGGGTGGGCTAAAGGGAAACCATGTATGTTCCCTTCTTCCTTTCTCCTACTTCCTCCACTGGCCTCCGACACTCTCCCTAGGGTCCTGCACAGCTGATCAGTGTCCCCTGGTTCTGTGCCTGGCTTGGTTCCAGCAACCAGTTGTTTCTCCATGGCTGTCTGACTGGAACTAACTGCTCCCTTCACTGCTCTGAGCAGACTAACTGACTCCTCCCCTCAGGCCTGGATCCTTATAGGGGAACTTGCTTAAGGCAGCAAGTAGAGCACCCCCTCCAGGCCTGGGGTGGAAGGTGTTGTGTGCTGTGTGTACCAAGGTGTATGTCTTTCCTTGCACCGGTGGGTCCTGTGGCAATCCCCAGCGGGGGTGCCACAGTAGTAGCTAAAAATATTGAAAATGGTGTATTTGGAGCCAAACTCTGCAGACTACATCTATGATTCTGCCTGTTCACGGCAGATCTGGTAGCTTTGCCACATCTACCATGTAACGGCTGACTTGCAACAAGCCTGGGGACAGCCCCATTCATTCACTATGGGACTTTCCTTTACCGCAATTGCCTGATGTGCCAGATCCAGCAAAACCGCACTTGCCTTATTTGGCTGCAAGTCTCATAGAGAATAAATGGAGCTTGCCGCAAGTCAGCAGTTACGCGGCAGATGCGGCAAAGCTGCAGAATCTGCCGTGAACAGACAGAATCGCAGATGTGAAAGCAGCTTTAGTGAGCTAAAAAGATCTCTTGACCACTTATTACACAAATGAATTGTGACATTCAGGAGACAATTTTCTGAATCTGAGTCTAATTTCTATATATGTTACCAACAGAACAATGCAGGAGTAATGCAGAACATAAACCTTGAATTCAGTTTGTTTAATCAGTGCAAGATAGCATTAATAATTAACATTACAATGTAAGTGATTTTTGTGCACGCCTCGTTGGCCCCTCAAAAATATCCCTGTCCAGTATATTCAGTGTGCCCATCAGTGATTAATTATTCACGACTTGTCAGATTTGCAAATAAATGCCACAATTACACATCTAGGATTCATCTAATTAATTTAATTAATCACGATTTTGAAACATGTCTAATAAATCTTTTTAATGATTCTGAAGATTTCGGTTGATTGTATTCAATCATGTTCGCATTGTGGATTGAAGAAATTTCATTACAAGAGCTCATCAATGGCTGTGTATGAAAGATGTCATAGTTCGTATGTTCATCTTATTGGCTTCTTATATGGCTATTAACATTGTAGTTTAGACAGACATAGAATATGAAAAATAGAAAGGGTGCCGATATATATTCAGTATCTTTAGTGCTACGTGTCTAATACCGTAGGATTACATGATACAGGAAATCGTTTAATTCAAGCTGTTTTACATAGAACGGCTGTGTATACTTCATAGATCTTATCATCTACAGTTTATCATCCCTTATGATGTTTGACATAACAGTTCAATAGCTATGGATGTATCTTTTTCCATTGCTCTTCAGATTTATAATCTTAATAAAATGGAAATATTTGTAGAGTCGGAATCGAAGATAACAAGGCGATTCTCACGATGAAATAAGTATATGAAGTGAATCCTCACCTTACTCAGATTCAATTTGGGATATATATTATTGGAAATTCCTTCATATGTATTTATTATCCATTTTATTGATAAGAACAATTTAATAGATCAAGACAGTTGTGGAAAGTCGATTTTTCAAAAATGTAAAACAGGTTGATAATATAAGTGGGTAGAATGAGTTATGAACAGCTAGCGCAAGCCAAATATTGTACCCCTAATATAGTTTATAATACCCAATGAGAACCCCCTCTGTGAAGGGAATCTGATGTCTTATTGTAAATGTTAGGTGTAGAACAGACCAGAGTCTACAGGATCGAGAGGGGTGGTGGAAGGGGGTCTATGGCACCTTACTCTACCACAAGGACCAACTGCATTGGCATCATGCTGAAAGCATATTAAAATTTAAAGTGGCGTTCATTGTATGATATTGGGCACCTGACCAGAAGTTCTGGGGATGTCAACTAGCCTGGCTATTTATGCACTAGCAATGCCAGTGCTAATCTCCTTTGTTTCCTTTTGGAATTTTGCACGCTTAAAGTGAACCTGTCACCAGGTTTTATTTTCTAGAATACTGTATATAAGTCCCCGAGTTGATCAATCTACTTATATAATCCGCAGTTGGGATTTCGGGCACTGTAGCCGAATCCCAACATGCTTTGCGCGGGACTGCGAGTGATGACGCGCAGCGTCATCACGAGCCGCAGACCCGCACTACTCTAAAAAAAAAAAAAATCCTCACCTCTACCCGAGCCCGCGCTGTCTCCCGCCGGCTCCCGCCGTCTTCTGCCGTGTTCCGCTAGGCTCCCGGCGGCTGTGCAGGCTCCCGGTGCCTGCAGTGATCTTCTATCTACTGAGAGTGAAGGACCTGTGGTGATGTCAGAGTCACGTGACACCAGCTTACTCCAGGCAAATCGCGGGTCACGTGACTCTGACATCACCACAGGTCCTTCACTCTCAGTAGATAGAAGATCACTGCAGGCACCGGGAGCCTAGCGGAACACGGCAGAAGACGGCGGAACACGGCAGAAGACGGCGGGGGCTCGGGGTGAGGTGAGCATAATCTTTTTTTATTTTTTTTAACCCCTGCCTTGCACGAGCGCACCACAGACGCCTGTATACTCTGCCACCACACACGCCTGTACACTCTGCCGCCACCACCACACACGCCTGTACACTCTGCCGCCACCACCACACACGCCTGTACACTCTGCCGCCACCACCACACACGCCTGTACACTCTGCCGCCACCACCACACACGCCTGTACACTCTGCCGCCACCCACACACGCCTGTACACTCTGCCACCACCACACACGCCTGTACACTCTGCCACCACCACACACGCCTGTACACTCTGCCACCACCACAGAGGCCTGTATACTCTGCCGCCACCACACACGCCTGTACACTCTCCCACCACCACACACGCCTGTACACTCTGCCACCACCACACACGCCTGTACACTCTGCCACCACCACACACGCCTGTACACTCTGCCACCACCACAGAGGCCTGTATACTCTGCCCACCACCACACACGCCTGTACACTCTGCCACCACCACACACGCCTGTACACTCTGCCACCACCACACAACGCCTGTACACTCTGCCACCACCACACACTGCCTGTACACTCTGCCCACCACCACAGAGCCTGTACACTCTGCCGCCACCCCCACACACGCCTGTACACTCTGCCCACCACCACACAGCCTGTACACTCTGCCACCACCACACACCCTGTACACTCTGCCACCACCACACACCCTGTACACTCTGCACCACCACCAACGCCTGTACACTCTGCCACCACCACACACGCCTGTACACTCTGCCACCCCACACACACCTGTACACTCTGCCCACCACCACACACGCCTGTACACTCTGCCACCACCACACACGCCTGTATACTCTGCCGCCACCACACACGCCTGTATACTCTGCCCCACCACAACACGCCTGTAACTCTGCCCCACCACACACGCCTGTACACTCTGCCCGCCACCACACACGCCTGTACACTCTCCACCACACACACCCGTACACTCTCCACACCACCACCTGTACACCGCCCACCACACACGCCTGTAACTCTGCCCCACACACACGCTGTAACTCTGCCCCACCACACACCTGTATACTCTGCCGCCACCACACACGCCTGTATACTCTGCGCCAACAACGCGTATACTCTGCCACCACACAACGCCTGTATACTCTGCCCCACACAACGCCTTATACTCTGCCACCACCACACAGCCTGTAACCTGCCACCCACCACGCCTGACTCTGCCACCACCACACAGCTGTTCTCTCCCCACCACACACCTTACACTCTGCCGCACCACACACCCCGTAACTCTCACCACCACACACGCCTGTACACTCTGCCCACCACACCTGCCTGAACACACTGATCCTCCCCACCACACACGCCTGTATACTCTGCGCCACACACACGCCTGTATACTCTGCCAACCAACCCACCCACCACACGCCTGTAACTCTGCCACCACCACACACGCCTGTAACTCTGCCACACCAAACGCGTACTCTCCACCACCACACACGCCTGTAACTCTGCCACCACCACACAGCCTGTAACTCTGCCACACACAACGCCGTAACTCTCCACCACACACGCCTGTAACTCTGCCACCACCACACAGCCTGTTACTCTGCACACCACACACCTGTATACTCTGCCCCACCACAAGCTGTACCTCTGCCACCACCACACAGCCTGTAACCCCCCACCCACACCCGTAACTCTGCCCACACACACGCCTGTACACTCTGCCACCACCACACCTGTAACTCTGCCCACACACACGCCTGTAACTCTCCACACACACGCCTGTAACTCTCCCCACCACACCCTGTAACTCGCCCACAACACCCTTACTCTGCCCCACACAACGCCTGTAACTCTGCCACCACCACCTGAACTTGCCCACCAGCACAGCTGACTCTGCCACACCACACCGCTGTACCTCTCCCACCAGCTGTAACCGCCACCCAAGGCGTTACTCTGCCCCACCACACACGCCTGTACACTCTCGCCACCACACACACACAGCCTGTACACTCTGCCACCACCACACACGCCTGTACACTCTGCCCCACCACAAAACGCCTGTACACTCTGCCACCACCACACAGCCTGTACACTCTCCAGCCACCACACACGCCTGTACACTCTGCCGCCACCACACACGCCTGTACACTCTGCCACCACACACAACGCCTGTACACTCTGCCACCACCACACACGCCTGTACACTCTGCCACCACCACAGACGCCTGTATACTCTGCCACCACCACACAGCCTGTACACTCTGCCGCCACCCACACACGCCTGTATACTCTGGCCACCACCACACGCCTGTATACTCTGCCGCCACCACACAGACGCCTGTACACTCTGCCGCCACCACACACGCCGTACACTCTGCCGCCACCACACAACGCCTGTACACTCTGCCACCACCACACACGCCTGTACACTCTGCCCCACCACACACACGCCTGTATACTCTGCCCCACCACACACGCCTGTACACTCTGCCACCACCACACACGCCTGTATACTCTGCCGCCACCACACAACGCCTGTACACTCTGCCCCACCACACACGCCTGTACAACTCTGCCGCCACCACACACACCTGTACACTCTGCCCCCACCACACACGCCTGTACACTCTGCCACCACCACACACGCCTGTACACTCTGCCACCACCACACACCCTGTACACTCTGCCACCACCACACAACGCCTGTACACTCTGCCACCACCACACACACCTGTACACTCTGCCACCACCACACACGCCTGTATACTCTGCCGCCACCACCACACACTGCCTGTATACTCTGCCCACCACACAGCACGCCTGTATACTCTGCCCCACCACACAGACGCCTGTATACTCTGCCACCACCACACACGCCTGTATACTCTGCCACCACCACACACGCCTGTATACTCTGCCGCCACCACCACAGACGCCTGTATACTCTGCCACCACCACACACGCCTGTATACTCTGCCCCACCACACACCCTGTACACTCTGCCCACCACCACCAACACACGCCTGTACACTCTGCCACCACCACACACGCCTGTAACTCTGCCACCACCACACACACAGCCTGTATCACTCTGCCACCACCACACCAACCTGTATACTCTGCCACCACCACACACGCCTGTAACTCTGCCGCCACCACACAACGCCTGTATACTCTGCCGCCACCAGCACAGACGCCTGTATACTCTGCCACCACCACACATGCCTGTATACTCTGCCGCCACCAACACAGACGCCCGTATACTCTGCCGCCACCACCACACACGCCTGTAATCTCTCGCCACCACCACACACGCCTGTACACTCTGCGCCACCACCACACACGCCTGTACACTCTGCCACCACCACACACAGCCTGTAACTCTGCCACCACACACACGCCTGTATACTCTGCACCACCACCACACACGCCTGTATACTCTGCCACCACCACACAACGCCTGTATACTCTGCCACCACCACACACGCCTGTATACTCTGCCACCACCACACACGCCTGTATACTCTGCCACCACCACACACGCCTGTATACTCTGCCACCACCACACACGCCTGTATACTCTGCCACCACCACACACGCCTGTACACTCTGCCACCACCACACACGCCTGTACACTCTCCCACCACCACACACACCTGTACACTCTGCCACCACCACACACACCTGTACACTCTGCCACCACCACAGACGCCTGTATACTCTGCCGCCACCACCACACCTGCCTGTATACTCTGCCGCCACCACACAGACGCCTGTATACTCTGCCGCCACCAGCACAGACGCCTGTATACTCTGCCGCCACCAGCACAGACGCCTGTATACTCTGCCGCCACCAGCACAGACGCCTGTATACTCTGCCACCACCACACATGCCTGTATACTCTGCCGCCACCAGCACAGACGCCTGTTTACTCTGCCACCACCACACATGCCTGTATACTCTGCCGCCACCAGCACAGACGCCTGTACACTCTGCCGCCACCACCACACACGCCGGTATACTCTCCCACCACCACACACGCCTGTACACTCTGCCACCACCACACACGCCTGTACACTCTGCCACCACCACACACGCCTGTATACTCTGCCGCCACCAGCACAGACGCCTGTATACTCTGCCACCACCACACACGCCTGTATACTCTGCCACCACCACACACGCCTGTATACTCTGCCACCACCACACACGCCTGTATACTCTGCCACCACCACACACGCCTGTATACTCTGCCACCAACACACACGCCTGTATACTCTCCCACCACCACACACGCCTGTATACTCTCCCACCACCACACACGCCTGTACACTCTGCCACCACCACACACGCCTGTACACTCTGCCACCACCACACACGCCTGTATACTCTGCCACCACCACACATGCCTGTATACTCTGCCACCACCACACACGCCTGTACACTCTGCCACCACCACACACGCCTGTACACTCTGCCACCACCACACACGCCTGTACACTCTGCCACCACCACACACGCCTGTATACTCTGCCGCCACCACCACAGACACCTGTATACTCTGCCACCACACAGATGCCTGTATACTATGCCACCACAGACACCTATATACTCTGCCACCACCACCACACACACCTGTATACTCTGCCACCACCACCACACATGCCTGTATACTATGCCACCACAGACACCTATATACTCTGCCACCACCACCACACACACCTGTATACTCTGCCACCACCACCACCACACATGCCTGTATACTCCACTACCCACAGACCCACCTGTATACTCTGCTACCCACAGAGCCGCCTGTATACTTTACTACCCACAGAGTCACCTGTATAATCTCCTACCCTCAGAGCCGTCTGTATACTCTGCTACCCACAGACCCGCCTGTATACTCTGCTACCCACAGAGCCACCTGTATACTCTGCTACCCACTGGCCCGCCTGTATACACACAATTCATTTCACCCTGCTCCCGATGCAATTGCATCGGGCCTTTTTACTAGTATAACATAAAAAAGAGCTTTTATTACACTCCTCTTCGGGATTGAGTGGTCTGATGGTCATCGTTGGTCTAGAGCTGGCACTTTCTCTCTGCCTGCGATCACCATCCTTCCCTGCGTCATGTGGTCGACTTGTCCTATGTCAACCACACACTGTGCTTCATTGTGCTGTTATACAAGCGCACCTCTTCGCCCTGCCAAAGGCAGATCAAAGTATTGTAGTGCGCACTACGTGCATTCTTTGATCTTTCCCTGCAGTTGCACATTACAATACTTTCCTCTGCCCTCAGCAGGGCAGAGAAAACTCCACATGCGCAGGAGCACAATGGAGGACACTGTGTTGGTGACTTAGGACAATTCATGCACACAAAGCAGAGAAGGATTATGCAATCGCAAGCAGAGAGGAGGCGCCGGACCAAGATCAGCAACATGCATCGGAACGTAAACAGGTGAGTATAATATAAGGTCTTTTTTATGTTATGCAGATTGGCTTGGGAACTTGCTTACTGAATTCTGGAATACTGTGTATAGGGGCTTACTGGTGATGGCTGCAATTAATGTATATGGGAAAAACCTGGTGACAGGTCACTATAAGAACGTTGTGCCCAGTGCAACTGCCCTTGTGCTGTATTCCCCCACTTTGTCACTGGTCAGAAATATATAAGTATTTTTGAAATAGAAAAAGTTGTCCTTATAATTTTATACAACAAAGATAGTGTAATCTGAGTACATGATACCTCTATACAGTACTGTATTACAGAGAAAATAACTACTAGTAAATTATACAGAAGGGAACTACTACTCCTTAAAAGTAGGTTCTTGAGGAAAGAACCACAGTCCTTATATAATGAAGAGAGAGACTTCAACACCAAAAGAACGATAAAGCAAGGATCTTGATACAATAAGTGAATATTTACTTTGATCTGGCAAGAAAAGGTCCAACGTTTTGACCAACAATGGTCTTTATCTAGGACATTAGTGGTATGGGAGAGCCGGGTATGTAGAAGATGCGGCTGTCTGCGGGCCAGAGCGTGTGCTCCCATGGCCCAACATGTAGACATCTGCATCCCATGCATACCTAGCTTTCCTACACCCCCAGTGTTCTTGATAAGACCATTGGCAGTCGAAACTTTAGTACTTTTCTTGCCAGATCAAAATAAAAATTCACTTATTGCATCAAGATCCTTTCTTTATCGTCATTTCGGTGCTGAGGTCTCCATCTTCTTTGCTCGTAAATTATAAACTCTTGACATTGTGATGGAATAAACCACACAGTGCTCATGATGAAATCTTTGTTAGATGTACAGTACTGGCTCACAGACTGCTTTGTGTCAACATCGCAGCTCTCAACATACACAATGTTCAAGGCCTTTTTACCCTTGTTATAACACAACCATCAGTACAATGCAGTGTATTGTTATGGAATTCTGCATAAACTAAGGAGCAACTAATGTACTTAGTATTATAGGGAAATCCTGTGATTGTCATTAGGGTATGCTCATTATACATTGGTTCTGTTTGCTAATAATTAGAATACTCCCCTTCTTTTCAGCCTCCTCACTGTTGTCCTTATTCTTTTTTTACGCTTAGGTGGTCATATTGTAAAATGTCTCAAACACTGGCTTTCCATACAGCCACGTTTCTCATCACATCTGAAGGATGTTGTGCTTTGCATGGTAATTAGGTTCTCTTTGTTTTATCTGCTACTCCTCTCTCACTTACTTCTTTCAGCATATTAACCTCTGATGGCTGAAATTAAATTGAACACTGGGGTTAGTTTGTTAAGAGTTCATTGTTTACTACAGTGTACGACTTTCTTTCCAAATAATTCTTTTTACAGTATCTACAAGCATTCTTAAATATCTATCTATCTATCTATCTATCTATCTATCTATCTATCTATCTAATATATCCATTTTTCTACTGTATATATTTCTAAAACGAAGCCATAATAGAGAGAGATGATTCAATAATAACTCTCGACTTTTTCGCGGTGACTCTATGCCTTCTCTATACCCACTTTATATGTGTAAAACAACCATGTAATCTGGTTACATCCTTGAATAATTGTAAGTAAGTAAAGATTATTTGGAAACTTACAGGGTGATTCAGTTGATGTCTCAGATCATTGTGTTTGCACAACAGCGTCCGCCATACAACGCGAGGCGTAAGACTCAAATTCACAACACTGACATCAATTTTCTGGAGTTGATTACTCCTACAAGTCAATATAAATGTAGTAAGTCTAGCACAGGCTTGTTGTGGTTTAGTGAAATTTACTTTACTTATATTGGATTCAGTCTCTTTTATGCTTTGGAAAAGTTGCAGTAAACTGCACCATTTGGGAACCATTGAACTCTGGTTATGTTGGATTGTATAACGTGTGACCTACAGGGTGTGATCCACAGAGGAGCTTTGGATGGCTAAAATTTCTATATGAAGAAATCTAGATGTAAGGAACATAGTGCACTATAGGGTGATGAAAAAGAGAAGGGAAATCCAGTTCCTACAACAAAAAATGTTTCTTATAAAACATTAGTTATTCGGATACTTTTTAAAAAAAAACTATGAGGTTAACGTAAATTCAAACACTTGTCCAACGCGTTTCGAGCGACACTCTTAATCTTTCTATGATTAAAAGCAATTGACACTTAAAACACATAGGTCAAGAGTTTTGATGTATTTTAACCTCACTAAAAAAATTTTTAATGTAGATAAAATGATGTTTTTATAAAGAACATTTTTCACCGTGGAATCTGGATACCGCCCTTGCTTCTCTTTTTCATCGATCACCTGGGAGGTGGTTCAAGGTTTCTTTCATGCACCAAATCCGTATTGGATATCTGAATAAATTCGGTGAGTTGATTTGAAAAAAGCCCTTTATCTTTCCTTACAAAAGGGTGACATCTAATCTATGGAGGGAGAGTGGGTAAGTGCTTGGTTATCACTCACGTGATGGAGTTTGGCCATGCACAACTCCTATATAAGCATGAAGTTAGCAGCTGCTGCTGTTCCATGACTGATGGATGAATCGTCCAGGAAGTATTGGAAATAGTTGGATAAAACATGCCAGGTGGGCTGGAGAAAACTAAATATTCAGCAATGATGACAACAATGATGATAATAAGGTTTTTTTAACTCACAACACATTTCAACACTGAACCAACATCAATATCAAGTGAAAAAAACAAACAGCATTTCTTGTACCATGGACAACATCAGCAAGACATTTGTATGTACTCACCGTGTTTGCGTGGGTTTCCTCCGGGTTCCCAGTTTACTCCACATACCATAGACATATTGAAAGGGAATTTAGAATGTGAGTCCCAATGAGGACAGTGATGATGTCCGTACAGTGCTGTGGAATTAATTATGCTATATTATTGACTAAAGTAAATAATTAAAATATAGTGAAGACATATAATGACAATACTTTTCTCTTCTCTGTAAAACATGGCTTCTGCTCATACTAGAGCCTTTTTCAGCCACACTTGTCTTTCCCACCTTCTACATATACGTATATGGCTGTCCAGCCAATGAAAGCTCTAAGTACAATTCTGCCGTTCAGGGCATATGTGGTGTCATAGCATTACTGAATTTTGGCAAAAAATTTAGATTCAAGGTTAGATACATGTAAGGGCAGAGACACACTATGCGAAATTCATACAAGATACTAGCATGAGTTTCGCATGATTCACCTGGAACAGCCGTCACCTCTTTGGCCAGGAGCACGTCAGCTGCTTTTGTTTCTGTGCAGCTCCACACTTCCGTCCACAGAGACAGGGGCCATTCCGGGTAAGTCATGCGAGACTCATGTGAGTATCTCGCATGCATCTTGCATAGTGTGTCTCTGCCCTAACTTGATCATATATTTAATAAACTTTTCCTCTGTTACTACTGTTTCTTTAAACTATAGTTTCAAGTGAAAACTCATTATAACAAAGTTTAGGAACATCTAGTCTATGTTTAGGAACATCTAGTTTATCTAGTTTATTAAATACGGTATATGATAGGATTAGATAAGATTAGATAATATTTGTAGACACTTACAAGTCTGAAAATATATTTAAGATTTTATTTTCCAGGTATTCTCTCATGCTTCTATTTTGATCATTTTTTTCTTGTTGAAACACATTCCTTACATTGTTTGATTTATAGACTTTTTCTTGTTTACTGAATATGATTGAAATAAATGAATGGGTTTTCCATCAATATTCCTTCTTCAAGTTTTTGATCAATTTTCTTATCTTTATTTCTTACATTTGTAGTTCTATTTTGCTGTAACAAGATGGACCATAAATACATATAAATACATGGAAAGCGGAAGGCCATCCATTAACATTCGTTTTCCAACCTCTTCAGTGCTACTTAATGGGAAATGTTAATGGGCCAGTAACTAAACTACATCATAAATGCAGCACGCTGTGCTTGTTCTGTAACTGCCAAATGAGAGGGAAGCAATGGACCTGAGGTCGATGGCTGCCAATTTTGAGATGAACAAACTACTTGGAAATCTCACTAAAAGGCATTGGTGACAGAATCTATAGTCTATAGAATTGTTTTGCTCTTAAAAATAGCTAAAATAAAATGCTGGCTTATTGGCTCGGTATATTATTTCTCTAGTTAAGTGTCATAAGATTATTAGTTTTTTAGTGATGATTAAGTATTACCATGCTCGGGTGCTCGGTACTTGTAGTGAGAAGTTTGATGCTCGGATGGATGCGACTCAAGTATCTGAGTCAATGGGGAACTCGAGCATTTTCCATGAACTCTTCTGGAAAAATACTCAAGTTCCTCATTGACTTGCATTATTCTTGGGTCCTTGAGTTGAGCCCATCCGATCATTCAACTGCTCGTTGCGAGTACTGAGCAAGCAAGCATGGCATTGCTCGTTTATAACTAGTAATTTTGTGGGGAAAAAATGCAAAAACCTGATTTTGTGATACTCTGTTAATGTTATTAGGGTGCGTTCACACACGGCGTATTTTGCCGCGTATTGTGCAGTGGCACTTCTTTGCTCTTTTTGCGCAAAAAAAGCACGACTGCATTCAGATGCTGCGCTCTTCCCGTCGCTCTTTTCCTGAGGCCATTTTATCTTGTAGCCTATGGGGAAAGTGCAACAGAAAAAGCACATAGGATTGCCATGTCAATTATTTTTGCGCGTGCGCTTTTGCAGTGAAAACGCACGCGCAAAAACACGCGGTAAAACACGGCATCTGCATGCCTTTCAATAAAAGCCATAGCTTTTGCTGGAATGCGCATCCGGCTTTCTTTGGCACTGCATTTACACGAGCGCTGAAAAGCGCTGCGTAAATGCAGGAATATGCGGGTAATACCCTGCGTGTGAACGTAGCCTTACTGTTCTTTGCAGTGCTGAGGCTCTGGGTTCAAATCCACCAAGGACCCCATCTGCAAGGAGTTTGTATGTTCTCCAGTTGTTTATGTGGGTTTCCTCCCAGGTTCTCCGGTTTTCTCCCACATTCCAAAGACATACTGATAGAGAATTTACATTGTGAGCCCCAATAATGACATAGCTGCTGATGTATGCAAAGCGTTGAAGAATCAATGGCGCTAAATGAGTGAATAAATATTATTATTATATGTGTCTGTTTGAGATCACCGATTAGTTGCTATGGGCATCACAGTATTTTCAGCATTTTGCTAGCATCTTAAAAAAGTGAATTGAACAAGAGTCCTTAACAAATTTGCCGAAAATTAACAAAGAGCACATCTTAAGGTCCAATATTCTGTGCTGGTAATTTTTTTTTGTAATATTATCAGAGTTATTCACATAACAATAAAAAATGGTGTGCAAAGGAGTACATTCACTTCAAGAAAATGCTACTTTGTAAGGATAGCTGCATACTGTGTTCATAAAGAAGGATTTATGATGTGTTGAGTGTGCCTGTGGTTTACTAGCCCCTGAAATGGACCAAGCACAGATAAACCAGCAAAGTATCAACCTATAAAGATAAAGGAAGATTATTCCACTTTGTTTTCCCACTCACTATGACATACGAGACATAAATTTTGCTGTGGCTTTCCCTTCTTTTGTAGTGATACCATTAATGATCCTTTGCCATTCCGAAACAAAGAACACAAACACTTGTGTATTTAATTGACTTCCTTTTCAAAAGCAATTGTACATTTCTGGCAACCGTATTCGTAAAGTATTAAATTAGAGAGTTATCTCCCAATTATAGACTCCATTCATCACAGGAAGGAGTTTAAGACCGACTGTCAGGAGGAATCCGTGGCCTTTTTCTGCCAGCGGAGAAAATGTTCCTCAAGATTAATAAGCGCACAATAAAAGCTAATTGCTGTCATATTGTCCTGATTTACTGTAATTTACTTCTGTTCAAAACCAACACTAAGATTACGACTTTATAATAAATTAAAAAAATAACAAAATGCCACATTAACTGGTTAAACAGCAAGAGGTAATATTTATCCATGTGTACTCATGTTGGACATAAAGCGTGATAATAATTATCTCTTATCATTTTATAGTGGATGTTTAATATCTGCACCGCCGTTCAGCGTAGTCTACCGGGATGGTCTTATCTCTTTTATGACATTTTTGTGTTTGTGAAGGATTAAATGGTAAAATTAAATGTTGGTTTATACAGGAATTTCATAGTATAGCTTTAAATAATCATATTGAACGTGACATAAAATTATCAGCACCTTCTTTGTTATCTGCTACTTAGTTTCCTTTAGTCACTTTATGCAATTTAATCACTATCCAGAGGAAATTTCTGTATTAAATTAAAGAGAATAGTCACACAGGTGCAGATTTATATTAACATTGTAGATTAAAATAAGAAAAATGTATTTTTGTTTTAGAATATATATTAAATCTCAATTCACGGCCCATTTGTAAGTGCAATAAAGCAATAGCATTAATACAATATTTCAAGACTAAATATGTTTTTATAATTCCAAAACCATTGTTTGAATTAAAGGGAACCTGTCAGGTTGTTTTTGTCCTCCCAGCTATCACTATCTGTACCTGTAGCTTTATAATGCTTTTCTAATCATCCATGTCTGAGGTAATAGTGTAATGCTAAAGGTGAGAAAAAAGCATTTATACACTTACATTTTCTTATGTAAATGAGGCACAGTCTACATCTTGGAGACTGTAGTCTATTTGACAGGTTAATAGTTAACATTTCAGCCGAATGTCAGAACATGTTGCGAGACCTGATGTGATGTCACAACCATGTGACTATAATAGGTGGAGCTAAGTCGTCATAGCATATAATGATTTGGCTTGCTTAGCCCCACCCACTATGGTCACATGATCGTTACATCACACAGGTCCTTATGACAAGAGAAGTTAATAGTGAGTCAACTATTAACCTGACAGATAGACTACAGTATCAAATGTGTAGTCTGACTGCCTCACTTACATAAGAAAATGTAAGTGTATAAATACTTTTTTTCACCTTTACCATTACACTACGAGGTCAAACAGGGATGGTTAAACCAGTATTATGAAGCTACAGGTGTAGACAGTGATAGCTGGGGGGCAAAAACGACCTGACAGGTTCCTTTTAAGAAGGAGGACATTATTCCCATTTATGTAAGAGAAATGACAACATTCCCATATGGGGAAAGGGAGTGATATTATTTCCATATGGGGAGGGAAGTGATGTAATTTGTATACGGGGAGGGGAAATAACATTATTACCTTGCAGGAAAATAAATGTAACATCATTCCCATGTGGGTAAGGGAAGTATCATCATTCTCATTTGAGAAAAGGGAAGTAACACCGTCCCCATGTGGGAAAAGTGAAGTAATATCATCCCCATGTGGGGACGGGAAGTTACATCATTCCTATGTGGGAAAAGGGAAGTAACATCATTCCCATGTGGGAAAGGGAAGTAACATCATTCCCATGTGGGGAAGGGAAGTAACATCATTCCCATGTGGGGAAGGGAAGTAACATCATTCCCATGTGGGAAAAGGGAAGTAACATCATTCCTATGTGGGGAAGGGAAGTAACATCATTCCCATGTGGGAAAAGGGAAGTAACATCATTCCCATGTGGGGAAGGGAAGTAACATCATTCCCATGTGGGGAAGGGAAGTAACATCATTCCCATGTGGGGAAGGGAAGTAACATCATTCCCATGTGGGGAAGGGAAGTAACATCATTCCCATGTGGGAAAAGGGAAGTAACATCATTCCCATGTGGGGAAGGGAAGTAACATCATTCCCATGTGGGGAAGGGAAGTAACATCATTCCCATGTGGGAAAAGGGAAGTAACATCATTCCTATGTGGGGAAGGGAAGTAACATCATTCGTATGTGGGGAAGGGAAGTAACATCGTTCCCATGTGGGGAAGGGAAGTAACATCGTTCCCATGTGGGGAAGGGAAGTGATATCATTACTATATAAGGAAGGGAAGTGACATCATTCCCATGTAAGGAAGGGAAGTGACATAGTTCCCATGTGGGAAAAGGGAAGGAACATCATTCCCATGTGGGGACGGGAAATTACATTGTTACCATGTGGGGAAGAGAAGGAACATCGTTCCCATGTGGGGAAGGGAAGTAACTTTGTAAAGACTAAGGATAAAACTGGAGAGACAAACTAAGCGCAGATAGGGTCTTATCCGAGAAAAGAAGTCCTCAAACCTCAATAGTATAAGATAGCATACCTTTAGTAGTTGTAAAAGTCACAACTATTGTAAAAGCATGTAACATGGCTACAGCAACCCCTCCAGTAGGTTAAGTCAGTGCAGATAGATGAAAGGGTTATAAAGCCTAGAGATGACAGTCCTTCTTCAGATCAAAAATCACATGTAATTTTTGTTCTGAAGGACTGTTATCTCTGCAGTGTATCAACAAATAAAGATGACAATCCTTATCAGCCTGAACTTGGTATTTACTCCAATGGCAGAGTGGCTTTTTAACCCTTTCATCTACCTGCACAGATTGTTATCCCCATGTTCGGAAGGGAAGTGACATAATTTTTATGTTGTGAATGGGAGTGACATCATTCCCATGTGGGAAAAGAGAAGTAACATTATTCTCATGTTTAAAAAGGAAAGTAACACAATTCCCATGTGGGAAGAGAAGTGTCATAATTATAATTTCCATGAAGGGAAAGGAAGTGACATCATTCCCTCATATGGAAGGGAAATTGCATATTTGTCCATGTGGGAAAAGGGAAGTGACATTCCCATTTAAGGAAGGGAATTGACAATATTCCCGTGTGGAGAAAGGAAGTGACAACATTTCAATGTGAAGAATGGGAATTACATCATTCCCATGTGAGAAAAGAGAAGTAATATTATTCTCATTTGGGAAAAGAGAAGTGACGTTCTCATGTAGGAAAAGGGAAGTGACATATTTCCATGTGAGGAAGGGAGATTACATCATTTATATGTGGGAAAAGAAAAGTGACATTGTTCCCATGTGGAGAAAAGAAATGACATAATTTCCATGTGGGGAAATGAATTGACATCACTATAATGTGGGAAAGGTAAGTTACACATTTGTATAAGGAAAGGAAGTAATGTCGTTCCCATGTGGGAAAAGGGAAGTGACATCATTCTCGTGTGGAGAAGACATATTGCGATGGGAAGTATCATCTTTTTTTTTCTTTTTGTGTGGCGGTCAAAAAGATTAAATTATTTTGGCTCTTTGGTTGACACTTTGGGGGCATTTTCTAGGTGTACTTGTGTTTCCTCATTCAACTTTATTTGGACATCATATGCAAATAATTCCAACATTGCCTTTAATTAATTTTGTCAGGAACTCGAGTTTCTGACCATCTAAATGTACAACATTTTTGTGGCATGATAGTAAAACCCTCAGCACTCTGCGACTTACATCAAAACCACAGCATGGCCACTTCTAGATACAAATAGCGTAATGACCTCTTAAGAGAATTTTGTGAAATCTTGTTCTTTTTCAAAATTGGTCATAGACACATGAAATTGTCACAATCCAATGGAAATCTGTCCTGTGAGTGGCTGCCTTTAGGATAGTCTGCCTGTTCCTATTGCACATCGTGTAGTGTTTATTACCAAATTAGCCGGAATAGCTTTTTAAAGCTACATAATGGATGATTTAAAGCAATAAAATGACGGTGCCTGAAAGTGGTTACAGATAAAATATTAATCTTCTCGAAGAAGAGTTCATCTGCTTTTCCAGCGTATAATGTGCCATCGAGTGTTTCTGATCTCTGAATATAGAATTTTATCTTCCTGGTGTCATATAAAGAAATACTATAAAAGTCTAAACATCTTTAGTTGAAAAGACGCCAAGCCTCGACCTGCGGAGAATGGCAGCTCCACAAAGTAAATGAGTGAATACTGTTTAGCATCAACAGAGCTCTTTAGCCATAAAGAATTGTCTCTGCCAACATTTCAAACCATTGCAATTGATTTCAGCTGGAAACCAGAATATGACTTTGTGCCCTGGGCTGCCAAAAGAACTTTGGAGGAAAATGCTAAAGTAAGTTGAACTTTGAATTATAATTTCAAGGACTGTGTAGCGATACGGATTAATGCTTTAGCGCTGAATTTCAGAGGCTTTCTGATGCATCTACAGAGATAAAATATGTCTAGTCTGACAGCTCCAAAGGTCAATGGTAAAGGAAAATCAGGTGTCTATGCTATGAAAGAGCTGTGGTAGCAAGGGAAACTATTCATCTGTGTATGTGTACAGTAAGAATATATATACAGTACATACATATATCTATGTATATAGATATATGTATATGATTCCATCCTTAGTGGAACCTGTAGTTTTATATTAAAGTTGCACATACAGCAGGAACATATTCGTCTGTTATCAAGTTCGGTCCTTTAATGAGCAATTATCAAATAAGTGGGAGAGAATAAAAAAAGAAAATTCCTTACAGCCGCTCAATACTTCCATATAACAAGTCGAATAGAAGACTTGAGGGTCAATGTTTCTGCTCACGAAGGGAGACATTATGATAATAGATTTTTTACAAAATGATTTTATATGCTATTCCATCATTTACAGATATACTAAAAATGAGAATATGGTTCTTAGGCATGGTGTGGAAACTATTCAATGTTAGAATTGAAGCGTTTTCATGTAGACAGAAGTGAACTGATAGTGATCTAAGCCCTTTAGCGCCAAAGGTCAGTGCAGACTACTAGAATATTGATACACATGATTTAGTATTCTTTTTTCATTTTTAATTTTTTTTGCAGGTCTTTTACTTTATAAATTTTTGGGAATTGCTTTAAAGGGTGACATTTTTTGCCAAACTGAAGGACACACATCTATTACAAAAATTGGGCATTTGCTGTCAGGAACGGAAAGTTCATACATGACTATCTCCATTTCTTTAGGAGCACAACTTGGCCCTATTTTAAAGATGGATGCATCTACTGGCCATTAAAGAAGTTGTCCAGTCTGTGTGACTGCAGACTTATCAATCCTCCCAATGCATGCACTGTTTGCTGTGAGGATTACCAATGCGTAAATTGGGAATGGGCAGCAATTATGTTGTATGCATGTTTCCCGCCAGAACCTCTGACTGGTGTGATGGGTCTAGCTCAATACAAGTGTATGGAGCAAGGCTATCCCACTAGACGGCCTTTCCCACTAGTCGTACATGCCCAATCCATGCACTTGTATTGAGAGAGGCCACGCCTACTTGTCTTGTTGTTGCCAGGAACATGTTTATCACATAGCTGTAGTCTGTTCCTGGCTAAGAAATCGGTGAATCTTCACAGTGCGGGTGCCTGGGGGGTTTGATAAGTCTGCAGTATGTATCTATCAATCTATCAATATGACAGATTGGAACAGCTCTTTAGTATCCAAAATGCCCACCCCTTCTGCATGCATGAATATTAACAATGAGGAAACCATAATACATGGAAACCAGAGCTAAGTGCAGCTTGTAATTTGATGCAGAAATTAAAGTCTGATGCATATTTAAAATCAGGAAATTTCATATATCATAAAGTAACAAAATACTTGAAATTATACAATTCTTTATAAACTAGATGGCGGCCCGATTCTAAAGAATCGGGTAGTCTAGAATCCATATATAGTTTATTTACTAATAGTTACGGGAGTGCGGTGAAATGAATTGTGTGTATACAGGCGGCTCAGTGGGTAGCAGTGTACGGTGGCGCAGTGGTTAGCAGTGAGTGCGGTGGCTCAGTGGTTAGCAGTGAGTGCGGTGGCTCAGTGGTTAGCAGTGAGTGCGGTGGCTCAGTGGTTAGCAGTGAGTGCGGTGGCTCAGTGGTTAGCAGTGAGTGCGGTGAGATTGGTCAGCGCATCGACGTGGGCAGAGTGGTCAGCGCAGATGACAGGGGGCAGAGGCGGCTGGGCAGAGGACAGGGGGCAGAGGACGCAGAGGACAGGGGGCAGAGGACAGGGGGCAGAGGACACAGAGGGGGCAGAGGACGCAGAGGACAGGGGGCAGAGGACACAGAGGGGGCAGAGGACAGGGGGCAGAGGACAGGGGGCAGAGGACAGGGGGCAGAGGACGCAGAGGACAGGGGGCAGAGGACAGGGGGCAGAAGGACGCAGAGGACAGAGGGGGCAGAGGACGCAGAGGACAGGGGGCAGAGGACGCAGAGGGAGGGACAGGGGCAGAGGACGCAGAGGACAGGACGGCAGAGGACACAGAGGGGGCAGAGGACACAGAGGGGGCAGAGGACACAGAGGGGCAGAGGACACAGAGGGGGCAGAGAGACAACGAGGGGGCAGAGGACACAGAGGGGCAGAGGACACAGAGGGGGAGCAGAGGACACAGAGAGGGGGCAGAGGACAACAGAGGGGGCAGAGGACGCAGAGGACAGGGGGAGAGCGAGAGCAGAGGGAGGGGGCAGAGGACAGGGGGCAGAGGACGCAGAGGACAGGGGGCAGAGGACAGGGGGCAGAGGACGCAGAGGACAGGGGGCAAGAAGGACGCAGAGGACACAGAGGGAGCGCAGAGGACACAGAGGGGGCAGAGGACACAGAGGGGGCAGAGGACACAGAGGGAGGCAGAGAACACAGAGGGGGCAGAGGACACGAGAGGGGGCAGAGGATGCAAGAGGGGCAGAGTGACGCAGAGGACGGAGGGCAGAGGACGCAGAGGACAGGGGGCAGAGGACGCAGAGGACAGGGGGCAGAGGACGCAGAGGACAGGGGGCAGAGGACGCAGAGGACAGGGGGCAGAGGACAGGGGGCAGAGGACACAGAGGGGCAGAGGACGCAGAGGACAGGGGGCAGAGGACAGGGGGCAGAGGACGCAGAGGACAGGGGGCAGAGGACGCAGAGGACAGGGGGCAGAGGACGCAGAGGACAGGGGGCAGAGGATACAGAGGACAGGGGGCAGAGGACACAGAGGGGGCAGAGGACACAGAGGGGGCAGAGGACGCAGAGGACAGAGGGCAGAGGGGGCACACAGGCTGGAGGGCAGAGCAGCGTGTATGGCTGCAGACTTACCGGTGGCCGGGCGTCGGGTGTAGGAGGAGAGGAGGGGCGGGCAGAGCTGCAGGAGAGGAAGTCCCGCCCTCCCTCCTCTCCAGGCACACGGCAGGGAGCACGGGTACCCCCAGGGTGTGTGTGGCCCTCCGAGGTGGCGGGCAATGGGCCCCCCTGCCCCCCCGGTATGTAGGTACTGGCTGGAGGGCAGAGGTGGAGGGGAGTGGCAGGAGGGCACACGGAACTTCCGAGATCGGAACGTTCCGTGTGTCGGTGACTGTAGCCGGGGGGGACGCAGAGGACAGGGGGCAGAGGACGCAGAGGACCAGAGGGCAGAGGACGCAGAGGACAGGGGCAGAGGACGCAGAGGACAGGGGGCAGAGGAACAGGGGCAAGGACGCAAGAGGAACAGGGGGGCAGAGGACGCAGAGGACAGGGGCAGAGGACGCAGAGGACAAGGGGGCAGAGGACGCAGAGGACAGGGGGCAGAGGACGCAGAGGACAGGGGGCAGAGGACGCAGAGGACAGGGGGCAGAGGACGCAGAGGACAGGGGGCAGAAGGACGCAGAGGACAGGGGGCAGAGGACGCAGAGGACAGGGGGCAGAGGACGCAGAGGACAGGGGCAGAGGACAAGGGGGCAGAGGACGCAGAGGACAGGGGGCAGAGGAGGCAGAGGGACAGGGGCAGAGAGAGGCAGAGGACAGGGGGCAGAGGACAGGGGGCAAGGAGGGGCAGAGGACAGGGGGCAGGAGGAGGCAGGGGGCAGAGGAGAGGCAGAGGACGAGGGGGCAGAGGAGGCAGAGGACAGGGGGCAGAGGACAGGGGGCAGAGGAGGCAGAGGACAGGGGGCAGAGGAGGCAGAGGACAGGGGGCAGAGGAGGCAGAGGACAGGGGGCAGAGGAGCAGAGGACAGGGGCAGAGGACGGCAGAGGACAGGGGGCAGAGGACAGGGGCAGAGGACAGGGGGCAGAGAGAGGAGCAGAGGACAGGGGGCAGAGAGGACAGAGAGGACAGGGGGCAGAGGACGCAGAGGACAGGGGGCAGAGGACACAGAGGGGGCAGAGGAGGCAGGGGGCAGAGGACAGAGGACCAGAGGACAGGGGGCAGAGGACAGGGGGCAGAGGACAGGGGGCAGAGGACGGGAGGCAGAGGACAGAGGGCAGAGGACAGGGGGCAGAGGACGCAGAGGACAGGGGGCAGAGGACAGGGGGAGAGGACAGGGGGCAGAGGACAGGGGGCAGAGGACAGGGGGCAGAGGACAGCAGAGGACAGGGGGCAGAGGACACAGAGGACAGGGGCAGAGGACGCAGAGAGGACAGGGGGCAGAGGACGCAGAGGACAGGGGGCAGAGGACAGGGGCAGAGGACGCAGAGGACAGGGGGCAGAGGACGCAGAGGACAGGGGGCAGAGGACAGGGGGCAGAGGACGCAGAGGACAGGGGAGAGGAGGGCAGAGGACAGGGGGCAGAGGAGGCAGAGGACAGGGGCAGAGGACAGGGGGCAGAGGAGGCAGAGGACAAAGGGGCAGAGGAGGCAGGGGGCAGAGGAGGCAGAGGCAGAGGGGGCAGAGGAGGCAGAGGACAGGGGGCAGAGGACAGGGGGCAGAGGAGCAGAGGACAGGGGGCAGAGGAGGCAGAGGACAGGGGCAGAGGACGGCAGAGGACAGGGGGCAGAGGAGGCAGAGGACAGGGGGCAGAGGAGGCAGAGGACAGGGGCAGAGGACAGGGGGCAGAGGACAGGAGGCAGAGGGGGCAGAGGACAGGGGGCAGAGGAGCAGAGGACAGGGGGCAGAGGACGCAGAGGACAGGGGCAGAGGACACAGAGGGGCAGAGGAGCAGAGGGGCAGAGGACGCAGAGGACAGGGGGCAGAGGACAGGGGCAGAGGACAGGGGGCAGAGGACAGGGGCAGAGGACAGGGGCAGAGGACCAGAGGAGGGGGCAGAGGACAGGGGCAGAGGACAGGGGGCAGAGGACAGGGGCAGAGGACAGGGGGCAGAGGACACAGAGGGGGCAGAGGACGCAGAGGACAGGGGGCAGAGACAGGGGCAGAGGACAGGGGCAGAGGCACAGAGGGGGCAGAGGACACAGAGGGGCAGAGGACAGCAGAGGACAGGGGGCAGAGGACAGGGGCAGAGGACAGGGGCAGAGGACAGGGGGCAGAGGACAGGGGGCAGAGGACACAGAGGACGCAGAGGACAGGGCAGAGGACCAGAGGACAGGGGCAGAGGACAGGGGGCAGAGGACAGGGGGCAGAGGACAGGGGCAGAGGACAGGGGGCAGAGGACGCAGAGGACAGGGGGCAGAGGACAGGGGGCAGAGGACGCAGAGGACAGGGGCAGAGGATGCAGAGGACAGGGGCAGAGGATACAGAGGACAGGGGGCAGAGGACACAGAGGGGGCAGAGGACGCAGAGGACAGAGGGCAGAGGGGCACACAGGCTGGAGGGCAGAGCAGCGTGTATGGCTGCAGACTTACCGGTGGCCGGGCGTCGGGTGTAGGAGGAGAGGAGGGGCGGGCAGAGCTGCAGGAGAGGAAGTCCCGCCCTCCCTCCTCTCCAGGCACACGGCAGGGAGCACGGGTACCCCCAGGGTGTGTGTGGCCCTCCGAGGTGGCGGGCAATGGGCCCCCCTGCCCCCCCGGTATGTAGGTACTGGCTGGAGGGCAGAGGGTGGAGGGGAGTGGCAGGAGGGCACACGGAACTTCCGAGATCGGAACGTTCCGTGTGTCGGTGACTGTAGCCGGGGGGGACGCAGAGGACAGGGGGCAGAGGACGCAGAGGACACAGAGGACGCAGAGGACACAGAGGGGGCAGAGGACACAGAGGGGGCAGAGGACACAGAGGGGGCAGAGGACACAGAGGGGGCAGAGGACACAGAGGGGGCAGAGGAAGCAGAGGACACAGAGGGGGCAGAGGACGCAGAGGACACAGAGGGGGCAGAGGACGCAGAGGACACAGAGGGGGCAGAGGACGCAGAGGACACAGAGGGGGCAGAGGACGCAGAGGACAGGGGGCAGAGGACAGGGGGCAGAGGACGCAGAGGACAGGGGGCAGAGGACGCAGAGGACAGGGGGCAGAGGACGCAGAGGACAGGGGGCAGAGGACGCAGAGGACAGGGGGCAGAGGACGCAGAGGACAGGGGGCAGAGGACGCAGAGGACAGGGGGCAGAGGACGCAGAGGACAGGGGGCAGAGGACGCAGAGGACAGGGGGCAGAGGACGCAGAGGACAGGGGGCAGAGGACGCAGAGGACAGGGGGCAGAGGACGCAGAGGACAGGGGGCAGAGGACGCAGAGGACAGGGGGCAGAGGACAGGGGGCAGAGGACAGGGGGCAGAGGACGCAGAGGACAGGGGGCAGAGGAGGCAGAGGACAGGGGGCAGAGGAGGTAGAGGACAGGGGGCAGAGGAGGCAGAGGACAGGGGGCAGAGGAGGCAGGGGGCAGAGGAGGCAGAGGAGGGGGCAGAGGAGGCAGAGGACAGGGGGCAGAGGACAGGGGGCAGAGGAGGCAGAGGACAGGGGGCAGAGGACAGGGGGCAGAGGAGGCAGAGGACAGGGGGCAGAGGAGGCAGAGGACAGGGGCAGAGGAGGCAGAGGACAGGGGGCAGAGGACAGGGGGCAGAGGAGGCAGAGGACAGGGGGCAGAGGAGGCAGAGGACAGGGGGCAGAGGAGGCAGAGGACAGGGGGCAGAGGAGGCAGAGGACAGGGGGCAGAGGACAGGGGCAGAGGAGGCAGAGGACAGGGGGCAGAGGAGGCAGAGGACAGAGGAGGCAGAGGACAGGGGGCAGAGGACACAGAGGGGGCAGAGGAGGCAGAGGACAGGGGGCAGAGGACAGGGGGCAGAGGACAGGGGCAGAGGACAGGGGGCAGAGGACAGGGGGCAGAGGACAGGGGGCAGAGGGGGCAGAGGACGCAGAGGACAGGGGGCAGAGGACAGGGGGCAGAGGACAGGGGGCAGAGGACAGGGGGCAGAGGACACAGAGGGGGCAGAGGACGCAGAGGACAGGGGGCAGAGGAGGGGGCAGAGGACGCAGAGGACAGGGGGCAGAGGACGCAGAGGAGAGGGGGCAGGATGGAGCTGGGGGGGGCAGGATGGAGCTGACGGGGGCGGCAGGATGGAGCTGGCGGGGGGGGAGCAGGATGGAACTTGGGGGGGTGGGGGGGCAGGATGGAGCCGGCGGGGGGGTAGGATGGAGCCGGGGGGGGCAGGATGGAGTCGCGGTGGGGCAGGATGGAGCCGGCGGGGGGGTAAGATGGAGCCGGAGGGGGGGCAGGATGGAGCCGGAGGGGGGGCAGGATGGAGCCGGAGGGGGGGCAGGATGGAGCTGGCGGGGGGGGCAGGATGGAGGTGGCGGGGGGGCAGAATGAGAGCTGGTGTGTGGGGGGGGGCAGGATGGAGCGGGCAGGGGGGCAGGATGGAAGCGGGGGGGGGGGGGGCAGGATGGAGCCGAGGGGGGGGGGGGGCACAGGATGGAGCGGGTGGGGGGGGGGTGGAATGGAGCTGGCGGGGGGTGAGGATGGAGCGGGCGAGGGGGCAGGATGGAGCTGGTGTGGGAAGGGGGCAGGATGGAGCCGGTGGGGGGGCAGGATGGAGACGGTGTGGGGGCAGGATGGAGACGGTGTGGGGGGGGGCAGGATCGAGCCAGCGGGGGGGTAGGATGGATAGGATGGAGCGGGGGGGGGGGCAGGATGGAGCTGGTGGGGGGGGCAGGATGGAGTTGGCGGGGGGGCATGATGAAGTCGGTGGGGGGGCAGGATGGAGCCGGTGGGGGGCAGGATGGAGACGGTGTGGGGGCAGGATGGAGACGGTGTGGGGGGGGCAGGATCGAGCCAGCGGGGGGGTAGGATGGATAGGATGGAGCGGGCGGGGGGGGCAGGATGGAGCTGGTGGGGGGGGCAGGATGGAGTTGGCGGGGGGGCATGATGAAGTCGGTGGGGGGGCAGGATGGAGCTGGTGGGGGGGGCAGGATGGAGCTGTGGTGGGGGGGGGCAGGATGGAGCCGGCGGGGGCGGGATGGAGCTGGTGTGGTGGGGGGCATGATGGAGGCAGTGGGGGGGTAGGATGGAGCGGGCAGGGGGTGCAGGATGGAGCCGGTGGGGGGGCAGGATGGAGCTGGTGTGGGGGGGGGCAGGATGGAGCGGGCGGGGGGGGGGGGCAGGATGGAGTCGGCGGGGGCAGGGGGTAGGTTGGAGGCGGGGGGGCAGGATGGAACTGTTGTGGGGGGGCAGGATGGAGGCGGTGGAGGGGGGGCTGGATGCAGCGGGTGGGGGGCGGGCAGGATGGAGGGGGGGCAGGATGGAGCAGAGGGGGATGTGTGCTATGGAGCAGGGGGGGGGGCAGGTTGGAGCCGGTGGGGGGTAGGGGCAGGATGGATGGGAGGATACTCACCCGTGTGGCGGCTCGCAGGACCTGTGGTTGACTGGGAAACCGATCAGCTGATCGGTTTCCCAGGCAACCACAGGTCCTCAAGCCATGGAGCTATAGGACGTAGATGGAGCGCGCCGGCGGACGGGTGAGTATCCTCTATGAGGGATTTATTATTTTTAGTAGAAGCAAGCAGGGTGGGGGCAGCAGGAGCCGCGGGGGGCCGCAGGGGGGCAGGACGACCCGCGGGGGGGCAAGACGACCCGCGGGGGGCAAGACGACCCGCGGGGGGCCCGCAGGAGCCGCGGGGGGGCAGGACGACCCGCGGGGGGGCATGAGTAGCTGCGGGGGGCCGCAGGGGGGCAGGACGACCCGCGGGGGGGCAAGACGACCCGCGGGGGGCCCGCAGGAGCCGCGGGGGGGCAGGACGACCCGCGGGGGGGCATGAGTAGCTGCGGGGGGCCGCAGGGGGGCAGGACGACCCGCGGGGGGGCAAGACGACCCGCGGGGGGCCCGCAGGAGCCGCGGGGGGGCAGGACGACCCGCGGGGGGGCATGAGTAGCTGCGGGGGGCCGCAGGAGCCGCGGGGGGGCAAGACGACCCGCGGGGGGGCATGAGTAGCTGCGGGGGGCCCGCAGGAGCCGCGGGGGGGGCAGGAGGACCCGCGGGGGGGCCGCAGGAGCTGGGGAGCCGCATGTGTGGCAAGCGGGAGAGAGACCGGCTAATGCCGGTCATCTGCGGGCGGCGTCGGGAGAACCGCATGTCCTCCGCTCTGAGCTGCAACATTGGGGGGAGGATGAGAACCGAGCGGCGGGAGGAGGAGCGGGAGGAAGGGGCTGGAGCGGCGGAGAGAGGAGCGGGAGGACTGGGCCGGAGGAGAGAGGAGGCGCCGGGACACAGGGGTCGTGGGAGTTTAACGGCTCGCGGTGAGGCGTGCGCTCACCGCTCGTGGATCTGGTGGGCGCTAAAGCGCCCACTTCCGGTTCCGGTCTGATTACACAGGTCGGAGGCCATCACGGAAGTTGGCCGGATTGGCCGGAAGTGGCCTTCGGGTTTTATATTATAGATTGTTTTAAACCTCATTAACACATCCATTAGCTATGTTTGAAAAGATATTTCAAAACATCATGTAGTTTTGGTGGCATTTGTTTAATTTTAACAATTTGGGCGTTTTTGCCTAGACAATTTTCTTTAAGAGTTTATGAAGTCCTGCATTGAAGCTTATGAAGAAAAATACCAAGAAGCCAGGGCTTAATCCCCAAACATTACCAGAATATAAAAATGCTTCTTATGTAGATGAACAAAGATTTTTCATGTTTTTTTTTTTTTTAAATGGTCCAACAATTACCCATCTTTGTTATTGATGATTAGTCATACTCTACAAAACATTGACTCAACATGGCGGTGTCTCTGCCAGAGGTAACAGTATTCTGTCGTGACTGAGACTACTGACGTGCCATGTATTCCATAATACTCTGCACTTCTTCATCACTAAAACGTTTGACAGACACAACTGGGGGTCAATCGTGGCCAGTGTGTGCTACTACTATTGCTGAGACAATTGGTACCAGTGGTGATAGTGGTATTTCTGCAATTGTTTCTTCTACTGTTAGCAACTTCCACTCTCTCAGTCATAGTATTTTTTTTTCTTTTACACTACCCTTGTTCAGTCCATTGACATGTTGTTTACTGTACATTTTGTACAACACTACAATTGACTTTTGTCAATATTTTAATCCCAATTATTCATCCCTTTCCTTTCCAAAAAGAAGATAATAGAAAATGCTAAGTAGACTGATACGCATTCAGACAGAAACAAATGGCAGCAGGCTGTAGAACAGAATTATTGTGCAGGGTTGTCTAATGGGACTAGTGTGCAAAAATGGGCAAACACAATAGTCTACATTGCAACTTTTTTAATTTTTAAAAAAATATTGAACCCACTTCTCAAACCTGACAAAATAAGAGATGCTAGGTAAGTAGGCAACCAAAAACACAGCACCAGCAACAGCACTGTATTGCTATGACAAGTATGGATGTAAACTTCTAGAAAAGAAGATGCAAACATTTTTTTATATGTTCTCCAATATGCACGTTTTGTGAATTATTCACAGTTCAATGTCTGAATTTTGGTGAATTTTCTTTTGTATATAAAATAATAAACTATTACTTCCCCTTCACAAAATCAACTGCACAAAGAGATGCTTTAAAATCAGTTTTGACAAGCAAGCACACCGTCTGACACTGAATTCAGATTTTGTTTTCTGTAGAAATGATTGTGTTGTCTTGCTGCTGCTTTTGATGCAGTAAGAATGATGAAGATGTTAGCTATACCATTTCACTGATTAAATTGCATCAAGTCTGGTACTGCTGTTGCACTTATTCTATCTCTCTTTCCCCCTATCATTTGAATGCTGCACTTATAAAACACATTACTGTCTGGACTATTTGTCCAATGATTTAGGACTTCCTCTATTAAATTTACTTAGCTGTGATATGTAAAACCCTCTCAGTAGAACTAGATTTTGGTTGTTTTGGTCGTTCACAAGTCAGTTGATGATTTGCTCCTCTGTCATCCCCCCCCCCACCCCCCCCCAACTCAACACTTTCCCTTCCCCCAACTCTCCCCCCCCCCTCCCCACTCCTTCCTAAATATCTGAGATATGAAACTATATAACTCTTGTAACTGCAATTTTTGATTACCTGTTCTTTTCTGAACTGTAAAAAAATGTTACTTGTACCCTCTTTCTTTTAATAAAAAAACTATTGTGATAAAAAAAAAACCCTCTCAGTATCCTAAAATCACTATAAGTCAGCTGCTGCATTCCATTTCTAGGCTTTTATACTGGCTATGATAATACCTCCTTATTGGCTGTGCTGTACCATGAGATGTGAAGGTTGCAAACCAATATGGGGAAAGCATATACTGTGTCAGCCTTTGTGACTGATGCAGCATGTTGCAATGTGGAAAATGTTGACAGACATTTTATGGGCAAATCGCACAATTCAAATTGTTGAAATTCACCACTATCTGCAAATTTTATAGCATTTAACTCAAATTTGATTTGCAACAAATCCATTTTGTCATCCCTAGTCTTTATGATACCAGTGTCTGCTTTTTACAAAGGAGTTTTGATGCCTCTTCTGGCACCAGGGTCCTGTTGTGAATGTTACCTTTGCATCCTTTATAGATAAACCCCCGACTGAGTCTATTGCTGTTTTATAGTTGGTTTATGAGGATCTGTTGCTTTAATCTAATTTGCATATAAACATGATTAAAATAAAGCATTTTTTTCCTATTGTTTTCATTTTCAGTAAAAATTCACTGTGATCACATCACGGGGCTTTACATGATGCCACATGCTGTGTAGTGTAAAGATTAATTGCCGTTTGGTTCGGCATCATAAACCACAGCACTCTGCATGTTATCCTCAATTTTCCATTTACAATGCAATATAAGTAGAGTTTACTTACTTTGAGGGCACATACTGAAAATGTGTTTTATGCACTACCCTATGTTCAGCCCTGTTAGCTTATGTCTTTGACAACCTTAATTCAAAGCCTAAGGTTTCCTTGTGTCACTTATGCCAAATATTTCAAGATTTGTGGTTTGCTCTTGGGCTTTTATTGGTTTCTGAAAGAATTTGGTTACTTTAACAATTTGTTGTTGAAGAACAGAATTTTTTTAAATTATTTTGAGGAAGACATAGACTGAAAAGTAAGGTTTCTTCTTTAGCAATCTCCTCACTGTGTTAAAAAAATATCAATTTAATGAATTTCCACTCTGTAGATTATCGCTATTCTGATTTTGCACTTCTCCTCTGGTTATGAACTGCTCCTCCAGTTATGCACTGCTCTTCTGGTCCTGCACTGCTCTTCTGGACTGTGCTGCCCCTCTTGTCCTACACTGTTCCTCTAGTTATGTACTGCTCCTCTGGTCCTTAACTGTTCCTCTGGTTATGCACTGATCCACTGGATAAGCACTGTTCCTCTGATCTTGCACGGCTCCTCTGGCTATGCAGTGTTCCTCTGGTCCTGCACTGCTCCTCAAGCTATGCACGGCTCCTCTGGTCTCACACTGTTCCTGTGGTCCTGCACTGTTAATCTGGTTATGTACTCATCCTCTGGCCTTGCAGTGCTCCTCTTGTTATGCACTGCTCCTCTGGTTATGCGTTGTTCCTCTGGTTATGCACTGCTCCTCTAGTTATGCACTACTCCTGTGGTTCTGCGATGCTCCTCTGGTTATGCATTGCTCCTATGGTTATGCACTGCTCCTCTAGTTCTGAACTGCTCCTCTCATTATGCACTGCTCCTCTGGTTATGCAGGACTCCTCTAGTTATACAATGCTCATCTTGTTATGCACTACTCCTCTGGTTATGCACTGCTCCTCTGGTTATGCACTGCTCCTCTAGTTCTGAACTGCTCTCATTATGCACTGCTCCTCTGGTTATGCCCACTCACAGTAGAAATCTGGGTGTTTTGTGCCACTATTATGGATACTATCTGTGTAAAGCTGTGTGTAGCTTCTGTTTAATTCAATATGACCTGGATGTAGACTCTGTGTTACTATCCCGAGGAGCTCTCTAATAGTGAATTATTTTGTGTATGCAAATTCATATATCACACATTGAAAAAATCCTTTAAAGGATGTGTATGCCTTTAAGTGAGTTTTTTTTTACTTTTTTTACTTAAATGCTTGTATGCATTTTGGGCTAAAAATAATTTTTTAATTTGGAATGAATTAAATCTATTGTACTGTATTATTCACCTTCTATGGCCTCTGTGTTGCATTGGCTATTTTTGGCTGCACAATGAGTTAACTACAAATTCATAACTGAGAACATTCTTAAAGTGTTGGAGCTCTTTTGTCTCTCTATTTCTGAGCTTCTCCCAGCTGATTTATGATCACAGGAATGTTCAGGTCTCCTACGACATGATCTGTGGTCCTAAATCATCACAGATGAACGCAGTAAAAAGAGTTTAAGAACTCAGAATCGGGTATGAAAAATAGTTCACTTTTCACCTAGAAAATTCCAAGTGTGTCATTCGTATGTCCGTTTTTACATCTGTGTGACATCACTACGTCATCTGTATATATGCATCAATAGTTTAAAATGTACAGAGTCAAATATAGTGTCCTATGATAAGAATCGCAATGTATCTATCGGAAAAATAAGATACATTATGGATAATACTTATGGGACCCAATTTTTTTTGCACACCAGTAGTCTTGCATAGGTATTTCCCTTCAGAAAAATATTGAGCACACTGGTGCATACTTCGATTTTTTTTCACACAAACACATGATCTGTGTGGAAAAAACTGTAACAATTTAAAAAAAAAAAAAAACCACAATGGAAAAATATATATAGTCACAATGTAGAAAATGAACACTGGGCACTACCCGTGTGTAACAACCAGTTGTAGACTCAAATAATCCTTGCTGACTGAGGGTCTTTCAAACACTGGCGGTGCTCACTTGGCGTAAGTGTAAATACAAAAATGAAGGAAAAAAGACAGTGGCACTCACCAGGTTGATCTTCAAATTTTATTGCAGTGTCCAAAGGAACATTCCAAGGGAGCGGGTCGTTTGGGAGGGAGGTGCGGGAGCATGGACGACGGTAACCGTTTCGCGACTCAATGGCCGCTTCTACGGGTCCTGACATCAGATGTCAGGACCCGTAGAAGCGGCCGTTGAGCCGCGAAACGGTTACCGTCGTCAACGCTCCCGCACCTCCGTCCCCAACGACCCGCTCCCTTGGAATGTTCCTTTGGACACTGCAATAAAATTTGAAGATCAACCTGGTGAGTGCCACTGTCTTTTTTCCTTCATTTTTGGACCCGTAGAAGCGGCCGTTGAGTCGCGAAACGGTTACCGTCGTCCATGCTCCCGCACCTCCCTCCCAAACGACCCGCTCCCTTGGAATGTTCCTTTGGACACTGCAATAAAATTTGAAGATCAACCTGGTGAGTGCCACTGTCTGTTTTCCTTCATTTTTGGAAAAATATATATTTTTACCCCAAAATATATGTCACAGTTCCTCCAGTCATCGTGCTTTGGATGCAATGTGATATTTTGCTGCACTATTGAATCAGGCTGTGATGAGCTGACAGTTTGATAAGTGACAGCTCAGTCATCCAATCTGGTCCTGGGGCATGCTAAGTAATCGGTGTGTTGATTAACAGGTTAGCCATCCAATCTAAGGCTACGTTCACACATTTGCGTATTTTGTTGCGCTTTTTTGTGCATGCTTTTTGCCGCGTTTTTCGGCTTTGCAAAAAAGCACAACAAAATACGCTGGGGCTTTCACACACTGCACTTTCTTTACCCCAGAAAGCGCAGGTGATGTCACAGAGGGGAGGAAGAATCTTGCTTCCTCCTCCCATCTGTGACATCTGTGACTGCCCATTAGATTTCCAAAATCTGTGAAATCTAAATTAAACAAAGCCAAATGTATGTAAAATAAAAAAGAATCCAATACTTACTCTCCGACGCCTTTTCCCAGTGTCTGGTGCCGAAGACAGGCGATGTGTATCCTGCAAGAGCCTGCTATGGTGTCAGAGGGGGCGTTCCCAGCTCTGATTGGCCGCTCACGGACATGTGATATGTATCACATGACCGCGAGCGGCCAATCAGCGCCGGGAACGCCCCCTGACATCATGGCAGGTCCTGGCAGCGCTACACATTGCCTGGCCTCGGCACCAGACACCGGGAAAAGGTGTCGGAGAGGTAAGTATTTGATTCTTTTTTATTTTACATACCGTATATACTCGCGTATAAGCCGAGTTTTTCAGCCCAAAAATTGGGCTGAAAAGTCCCCCCTCGGCTTATACGCGAGTATATACCCAGTGGGGTAGAATACAGCCGCCCGCCCGCCTCCCCATCAGTATACAGGCCCCCCCCATCAGGATCCAGGGCCCCCCCTCCTTGCTCTGCAAAACCTGCAAAGGAAAATCCTTATACTTATCACTCTCCAGTCGCCGCCGTCCCGCCGCTGCCATCGCGATCCCCGTCTTCTTCCAGCGTCTTCCGGCTTCCTGTGGTCGCGGGCAATGACGTCATTGCCTGCGACCACAGGAAGTCGGAAGACGCTGGAAGAAGACGGGGATCGCGATGGCAGCGGCGGGACGGCGGCGACTGGAGAGTGATAAGTATAAGGATTTTCCTTTGCAGGTTTTGCAGAGCAAGGAGGGGGGGCCCTGGATCCTGATGGGGGGGCCTGTATACTGATGGGGGAGGCGGGCGGGCGGCTGTATTCTACCCCACTGGGGCTGTATATACCTCTGGGGCTACTTTATACTACCACTGGGACTGTATATACCTCTGGGGCTGCTGTATACTACCACTGGGGCTGTATATACCTCTGGGGCTACTGTATACTACCACTGGGGCTGTATATACCTCTGGGGCTACTGTATACTACCACTGGGGCTGTATATACCTCTGGGGCTGCTGGATACTACCACTGGGGCTGTATATACCTCTGGGGCTACTGTATACTACCACTGGGGCTGTATATACCTGTGGGGCTACTGTATACTACCACTGGGGCTGTATATACCTCTGGGGCTGCTGGATACTACCACTGGGGCTGTATATACCTCTGGGGCTACTGTATACTACCACTGGGGCTGTATATACCTCTGGGGCTGCTGGATACTACCACTGGGGCTGTATATACCTCTGGGGCTACTGTATACTACCACTGGGGCTATATATACCTCTGGGGCTACTGTATACTACCACTGGGGCTGTATATACCTCTGGGGCTGCTGGATACTTCCACTGGGGCTGTATATACCACTGGGGAGGTTGCTGTATACCACACTGCTGGGGGCTGTATACCTGTGTTGGGGTCCACCCTCGGCTTATACACGAGTCAATAGGTTTTCCCAGATTTTGGGGGCAAAAGTAGGGGGGTCGGCTTATACACGGGTCGGCTTATACACGAGTATATACGGTACATTTGGCTTTGTTTAATTTAGATTTCGCAGTGTATACTAATACACTGCAAAATCTAATGGGCGGTCACAGCTGTCACAGAGGGGAGGAGGAAGCAGGATTCTTCCTCCCCTCTGTGACGTCAGAGGGAAAAAACGCAGGAGCAGCTGTGTAAAGAATTGAGATCTCAATTCTTTATGCAACTGCGCTTTCTGCCATAAAAAGCGCTGCGTATTTTTACGCAGTGTCTGCACGGCAAAGTGAATTTCCCATTCTCTTTGCTGGCAGACACAAAACACATTGCGTATTTTGAAAAGCGCGCGTAAAAAAGCGCAGAAAAATATGCAATGTGTGAACGTAGCCTAAGATTTGGAGGTGCTGTTTTTTTCCAGATATTTCCTGTTCTGAGTGATTGCCCAGCTACTTAGGTGAACAATTTGTCCCAGATCATTGCCAGTCATAACATCTTGGTCATTGGTGCATGTTGGCCTCACTTGCCTGTGCTCTGTATTTTCATCTATTGCTGCCATACATTGGACTTAATTTGAGCATCCATTTGCCTTGCCGCCTTGCTCTGATAGTTTCATAGTTTTTAAGGTTGAAGGTAGACTTTTAAGTCAATCTAGTTAAACCCTAGCCAAACATGTTTATCCAGGGGAAGGCAAAAGAAAAAAAAACCCATGTGACAACAATAAGCTCCACATTGGAGAAAAAAATCCTTCCTAACTCCTCATATGGCAATCAGACTAGTTCCCTGGATCAACACCCTTCTCAAGAAATCTAGTATTTATTTTTCAAGAAAAGCATCCAGGCCCTTCTTAAATGTTAGTAGTGAGTCACTCATTACAACATCATGTGGCAGAGAGTTCCATAGTCTCACTGCTCTTACAGTAAAGAATCCGCGTCTGTGATTATGATCAAACCTTCTTTCCTTCTTTCCTCCAAACATAGAGGATGCCCCCTTGTCCAAGTCGCAGACCTAGGTGTAAAAAGATCATTACAAAGGTCTCTGTACTGTCCCCTCATATATTTGTACTTTGTAAAAAGATCGCTCCTAAGCCTACATTTTTCCAAACTGAATAACCCCAAGTTTAATAACCTGTCTTGGTATTGCAGTCCACCCAGTCCTGTAATAACCTTGGTCACTCTTCTCTGCACCCGCTCTAGTTATGCTATGCTCTAGTTAGCTCCAGCTATGTCTTTCTTATGCTATCCGCTATCCTCTTGGTATTCTGACGCCAGACTGTGACCTGACTATGCCTTTGTCTATCCCCTTAGTCCACGATGAGCTTTTCTGGTATTTGACCCCGGAACATTTGACTACCTTATCTCACGGCTTGTCTATTCATTGAGTAGCATCACAACATGCATTAAAAAAAATTCACCTGAAGGTGTCTTTATCCTTTAAGTGTTAGTAGTCCAAGGAGCTTTTTGTGCTGACAATTATTTATGAACTAGCTAGCTTGGGATGAAAAGAATTATTGATCATTGAAGTGCATGTGATAGAGAAAAAGAAAATAATACATTTATAAGTATTAACGGTACGAGGGCATATGAGTATTAGCATCTAGTAACTCAACCTATGACCACAATCGATAGGGTCTTCCTGGAATGGATCTTTCTATCTGTGTCCTATGCATTTCCAAGCTGTGTCTTCATATGCATCTTTATACTTTACGTTTAGCTAGTTTTGACCGTTAGGGAAATAGAAAAATGCGAAGAGGAGAAAAACATCAGCAATGAACTTGTCTTGTAAGTTATAATATGTAAATGTCTGTTCTCTCTAGATCAACTAATTATTTCAGATATTCAGAATGAATATTTTACAATGTAAATTCTCTTATTCATGGTTCTCCGGTTAACCCGTGAGAAATGCAGTTGGTTTGTCTTGCAAAGAGGTTTATTAAAAGTGGACAACAGCAGGTGGAATGACTTGATAAGAGCAGTCGGATTTGTAGTAAGACATAAGCCCCCTCCCCTGAACACCACTCCTTTATCACACTTGTCCTTGCAGCGATGGACTGGAAGTGACACCCCTGTTGAATATATCACAACTATTAAAGGAAAGTTAATAATAACTCATCGTTTAAATACAGTCACAGTTCTTTAATACAATGTCTCATAGTCCAGTCTGTTTTCTAATAGTTCCACATTTGCAATTAAGCCTTAAACACTTCTAAGCAAGTGATAATTTAGGTTATTTGAGGAGTTGTCAAATATCCGGTCCAATCACTGCAATACTTTTGTTCATTTAGGATTTTTTTAAGAAGATGGGATTATTTATGATGCTGATAATGGATAACTTTTCAATGTGTAAATATTTAAAGGGTATCTGTCATGTCCAAAAACACTTTGTAAGAGCAGATATGGGAGCAATCTGTAAGTAAATTGCACTAAATCCTACTTGGCTGCCTTATTGAAAGAGCAGCTACAGGGAGAAAATGAACTTTTATTCTCCCTACAGCTGTCTGCTTTTAGTCATCAGGGCGATGCAGGGAAGGGTATCTATCACTGCTAATGATACAGTGAGTGCCCGGAAATCACTTCATGGTGCAGCTTGCACTGCACACACACTCTCAGGACACACTGTCACTCCCTACACACTCCGCACACACACATTTCAAACACACACTCTCCACATAAACACACACTCCGCACACAAAATCCACACACACTCTGCTCACACACACAAACTCTGCACACACAGTCCACTGACACACTCACACACACATACTCCACATACAAACACAATCTGCTAACACAGTCTGCCCACTCATACTCTCCACATACACACTCCGCACACACAAACTCCACATACACACACTTTACTCACATACACACTGCACACACAGTCTGCTTACACACACTCTCCACATACACACACTCCACATGCACAAACCCGACATACACACATTCCGCTCACACACAGACTCAGCACACGCAATCCTCACACAGACTCTGCACATGCATTCTGCACACACACACACACACACACTTTTAAAGCAGGCTGTCAATGTGCCCCGGGGAGTAATTACAGTGTGCTCACTGTACAGTAAGTGGTCATTAACCATTCCTTTTGCTGATAACTGGAAACAAGTGGCTTCAGGGAAAATATAAGTTCATTTTCTCCATTTAGTTGCTGATTTGGTATGGCAGTCTAAAAGAATTATAAGAATCTGTAGGTTAATAGCATTATTGGACAAATGATCTTACTAAACTTTAATAATGATATCACATGTTCAAGTAATTCCCATGGTCAAAAGTTTAGTGTAATGTTCTTAAGAAAGGTTATAGTAGCTTTATCATTGGGAGTTGGACCCCATGGATCTCAATGGTCATCAGAATAAAATGAGATCTGACACAGTGATTCATGATCCTTTTTTATAAACTCTGCATAACCAGTTATACCCGATTAAGTAAACACTGGCAAAATATCCTAGAGATTAGCCATAATTGTTTTGCACAGGGAAAAAAATCTTTAAGGTTATATTCACAAGATTTTTGAGATATTAAAAAATGAAAAATTAATTGTTAAAGTTTTTCTTATCCTGAAATTGCTTCCAAAATTTTCAAAGAGTGTTTTTCCTGATTTTTTTTCAGCATGTTGATTTGACAGTATCCTTAGAGTGCCTTCACGCATAGTTTATATAATATATACACATATATATTTTCAGTGGGAGAAATAAATATTGAACATGTCACCAATTTTAAGCATTTATATATTTAGGTAAATATATTTCTAAAGGTTCAATTGACATGAATTTGTTGGTAACAAACCATCCAATCCACACAGGCAAAGAAATCAAACCATTAGATGTCCATAAATGTAGTGATGTGTGAATAATGAGAAATGCCACAGGGAGAAAGTATTAAACACGCCTACTGAAATTTATTTAATACTTTGTACAAAAGCCTTTGTTGGTGATGACAGCTTCAAGGTGCCTCCTGTATGGAGAACCTGGTCACATGCATTGCTCAGGCGTGATTTTGGCCCATTCTTCCGCTCAAACAGTCTTCAAAGCATGAAGGTCCCTTGGACTCCTTCTATAAACTCTAAGCTTTATTTGCTTCCTTAAATTTTCCATTGGATTCAGCGCTGGTGATCAGCTCGGCCAATCTAGCAGCTTTATTTTGTTTCAGTGAAACCAATTGAGAGTTTCCTTGGTTGTGAGTTTGGGATCATTGTCTTTCTGAAATATTTTACCCTTACACCTGGTATTGTTTACTATAGTTATATCATTCAGGAACTGGATGAGCAGTTTTTTTCCTCTTATTAAATATGACAGTATGTGAAGTTATGTTTTGGAAGAGTTGGAGGACTTGTTATATAGATTACTGCATTTCTAAAAAATGCTTATGGCATTTTAGATCAGTGATTCCCAACTCCAGTCCTCAAGGCACACCAACAGTGCAGGTTTTCAGGATTTCCTTAGTATTGCACAGGTGATAATTGAATCACCTGCACTGGGGATGATTCCAATTTCTAAGGAAATCCTGAAAACCTGCACTGTTGGTGTGCCTTGAGGACTGGAGTTGGGAACCTCTGTCTTAGATTGTAGTGTATTGAACAGCTCCTCCAGTAAACATGTAAAATATCCCTTTGTGCCTATGTTTTGCTATTTAAATACCGTAGGTGGTTTTATTTGTATATTTTTTTTTGCTATAATCCATTATGACAATTTAAAAAAGAAGCAATGATTCACATTAAATTTTATAACACAGTAAAAAAAAATCCTTCAATTTACGGACGGATTCTGCTTTGGTATTACTGCTCATTAATTTAGATCTTACACATTACTTATGAGTTTCAATTTTAGTATTTTAACTAGTTTCATTTTATTTCTCATTAGCTGCTGGATTTAGCTCTAGTGGAGATGCACAATTAATTAATAAAGCTTTGAAAGCCAAAGAAAATGAGCTACTTTCAACAATCATTTCTTTTTCAGAAATTAGATACTTTAAGACTAAAAAGAATGTACAGCGAAGATATCCTTTGATTTAATGAATTCAAATAACCAGACTTGAAACAACCGTCCTTTATTTGGGAAATTAGCATTCATTCGCAAAGTGTATGAGAGATTTTTTCAAAACATTTAAAAACACAAAAACATAAAAAAAACATTTAAAGGGGTATTCTCAAATTGTGACATGAGCATCACACAGCTCTGCAGTCTCCTAACTTCCCGATTACTGATGGGACGGGCATTTTTCTTGAGGAACAGTTCTGGTCACTAAGGCTGGTTTCACATTACCATTTTTTGGAATCTGGGGGAAACAGGTAAAACCTACACCCCACTAATTCCCCAGAATCCTCCACAATTGACAAATTGGATGCACCTGCACCGATATTATCACTGATTCTCACGGATCAGGGATAATACTGTGCAGGAGCAGATGTGTACCTTTTTTTTCCTGGGTCAAGTGGAATATGACACACACCCTAGGCGGCGTATCATTTTAAACTTGGTTCTGGGCATGCTCAGACCAAAAACCTGTTTCCAGTGTCCAGATCCATATTCTGCTGGATCTGGGTTCAATTGAGCACCATTGTAATTTAACACGCATTACCCCAGAAACCTTAAAGAACTGGATGTACCCGCAAGTGCCTGCGGCCCCATTGAAAGTGAATGGGACCAAAAACTGATGCAGGTGCATCCAGTTTCAGCTGGAATTACACAGATACCGAAATCGGTAGTGTGAAAACAGCCTCAGTCTCCAAAGCTGCTTTGGCAGATTTATGGTCTGCCATTGTTCTGAAGTTTACATGTTTACATTGTTATCACTATATTTACATGGAGATAACTGTGGCTTTCAAGAAGAACATGGCTCTAGCAGAGTGAGAGCTATGATTAAGGGAACTGATCATAGTGGGGTCCAGGTGTTTTGATTATTTAGGACTCATTAAAACAGTTAATGTAAGGGTACCGTCACACCTGGACACCTCGCCGGACATATCGGCGGCGACGCACGGGAGCGTGCATGTTTTTGGCGCCCCGCCAGCGTTGCCGTCGCGTGTTTACACGCGGCGATACCTCCGGCGACGCATCGGCGATGTTACAGGCGCCATCCTCTACGTCTGGAGAAAAGAAGGCTTAATCATAATCACAGACGTGGATTCTTTACTGTAAGAGCAGTGAGAGTATGGAACGCTCTGCCACATGATGTTGTAATGAGTGAGTCACTACTAACATTTATGAAAGGCCTGGATGCATCTCTTGAAAACTATAATATCACCGGTTATGTGTAGACTCTGTTATAGGGCATTGATGCATGTAACTAGTCTGATTGCTCTATGTGGAATTAGGAAGGAATTTTTCTCCTAATATGGAGCTTAGAGTCTAATTAAAAGCAAATGGGATTTATATCCTCCTCTGGATCAACATATTAGGTTATCAGTCGAACTCGAAGGACTTAAAGTCTATCTTCAACCTTAAAAACTATGAAACTCATATGTGATCTGAGCTCAGTTTGATTTTTTTCGCAGACTCATGACCTTGAATGTCCAAGTATGATCCTATTTATGGAGGCAAATCGTGCATTCTTCTATTTTTTTCTTTAAATCACTTGGTCTGAGGAAAAAGTTGGACACATGCGCTGCTTCATTGAATAACATTAGTCCAAGTGCAATCTGATGTTTTACAGAAAAGATATCAATCCCGTTGTACGAGTCTTTCTTACTTTCATATCTTACATTGCATTCATTTAGCCGATACATTTGTGCACTAACTTTGATATCTATGTATTTAGTTTTAAAATGAATAAAAGTACCTTTGGACTTGAGGTCCGGTTAGCTATTGATCTTTTATAGCCCGAATACAAAAAGACTATTAAAAAAAATGTGTTTAATCGCAAAAAAACTTGTATTTTAGAAGTCAAGATACTTTAGTCATATTAATATTTTTATTATTTGTATTTATTTCATATATCCTTTTCAGTGCCTCCTTTAGTTTTACTGTACTCTGTCAGTTTTTCCTCCCCTTAATAATACAATTCTTTCTTTCCACAGGTTGGTCTTCCAAATGATCCCAGTTGTGTTGAAGAAATCTTACGGGTAAGTTTTGCCATAAATCATGAGTTTTTGAAGGGTCCTTTAAACTACTTTAATTGTGGGACAGACAAGTACAGTGATAATTTACAGTGTTTATAGTGATTTTTAATAGTTCATAAAACATGTCACCATAACAGTGGCAGCACTTGTAATATGTCTCAGAATTCAATAAATCAAGAAAAAGTGGCTATAACCTGAATAATTGTTTCTGACTCTGTATTCCTACTTGTTACTTCAAGGTTTCTTGTCACAGACTTTGGTGTCAGCTGGGAATGTGCTCGTCTGAGCAATGGGATTTTCTAAATATAATAAAACTTGTATGTCGGGAACAAGTTTCTGCTGAAAGCATTTTCTTCATGTCTTTCATGCTCATTTCAAGTGGCCAAAGACACACACTTGTAATTGATGTCAAGGAATTCCTGTTTTTGTCTGTATGCTGCTGTCCTTAGACCTTCTATAAGTAAAGACATAAATCATTGTGACATGCAGGATACAATCCAGAATTGAAATATATCTATTTATTAAAGAATTTCTAAGACTAAAGGAGAACAAATGCACTTACAAGGTTCGAGTCTTGGTAACTTGTAGATTGATTTCTGATTTGTTTCGTTGGCACTTTGAGTGAATTGACTGTAGTAATGGGCAAATGTAAAGATCAATCAACACATTTTTACTGATCTCCACTATGGCGCTAGGAGCTTGCAATAGACAAATGATTAAGTAGGTGTTCAGAAATATACAGAATTAATATGTGCTCAATATGTGAAAACAGACCTTGAATCCCGAGATTGAATCCAGAAATGTTGCCTCTTTTGACATACTTAGTAAATCATATTTCCCCAATATTCTGAACCATTTTTTCATACAAAATGGCATTGTGCCATTCCTCTATTTTTCCTACTATACATTTATGTTCTAAGTGGGGTGTGTGCTGCTGTATATCTATATGTGAAGAGCCGCACCTATCTGCACTACCTGACGTCACTACCGTAATATGTCGGGGTCACATGGTACGATCTCCTCATTTTCTTCAAAACATGACATTCCGCACACCTTGAAGTTACGTAATGTCAGTTTGGCACAGTTTTACACAGACACACCCTGTCCTCACAGGCACAGGGAGGCACAGGGAATAAGGGAAGGTGACCCACATGACCACCAGTGTGGCACAACAGTACCTCTCAACCCCAACAGGCTGAGAGACTTATTTCACTGGCACCAATGAAACAGAGCCTCGGCAGCCCAGTAGGATTGCCAACAGTTCCTCGTTATATATAAGCCTGGTCCGTTAACAGGTTTATACCTGGCCAGAAACCTGCCTCAGTAAACTTAAAATAAATATAAAGTTAAACCAAGAATACAGACTCATGCATTTATGGATCAAGATAAAAGAGGAGCCCAAGGTTAAATTGGATATTTAATCTCCTTAAAAGGAGCCCATCACCTCATTCTACCCCCTGATCTATCACTAGCTGTCCCTACACCTTCCTAGATGCTCCCTAACCATCCTTGTCTGCTATAAATGCGCCCTATAAAGATGGTGAAAAATGAGTCATAACTTACAAGTAGTGATGAGCGAGCACTAAAATGCTCGGGTGTTCGATGCTCAGGTCGAGCATCCCGAGATGCTTGGGTGCTCGACTGAGCACTGAGCCCAATGTAAGTCAATTAGTCACAGGCTCCGCCCACAGACTTCCAGCTATAAAACGAGTGTTTCAGGTAAAGGGCGGGAGGGGGGCTTTTTCAAATCGTCGCACCATACAACACCTTGCTGTGCCCCCCAGACGGACCCTAACAATCAATCTGCTCTCTGTGAGGTGCCAGCTCACTGTGTGCACTCAAGGGAGCTGTGTATTTGTATCAGAGCGATAATTATTAGTGAAGAGTTCAAGCATCTCGGCGGTACTCGGTGCTTGCCGAGTATCCCGAGTACCGGGATACTCGTGCGAGTAACGAGTAGCTCCAAGCATGCTCGCTCATCACTATTTACAAGCAGTCGCTCAGTCAGGAGACTGGAAAGGCATGTTCCAGGCTCCATTCTCCTTTCTTCGTTTCATGATCACGTGGTACAGGCCGGCTTCAATACGCGCACTGCACCAGAGGCCAGAGCCATACCACGTGATGAGTCCCCACAATGCACCAGGCTGGATGTGACGTACCGGCCGGTGCATCATAGGAGCAGAAGAGGGCGGGAAATTCAAACAGGAGGAGGAAATCAAGAATGAATGATGACGCCCAGCGGGGCATGCAGTGATGAAGTGAGGAGGGGAGAATGGAGCCTGGAGTCGCCTTTCCAGTCTCCTGACTGAGCGACTGCTTCTAAGTTATAACTCATTTTTCACCATCTTTATAGGGCACATTTACAGCAGAGAGGGATGGTTAGGGAGCAGCTAGGAAGGAGTAGGGACAGCTAGTGATAGGTCAGAGGGGTACAATGAGGTGACAGGTTCCCTTTAAGGGCAATACGGTTCAATCAGTACAACCAGTAAAAGACCACACCTCTTGATGTTGGAATAGCAGAACTTATTTGCTAGTTTATTAATTCACTTCTGTGCAGAATAACAGTAAAACATCAGAATACACAATTTTAAGAAAATAATTGTGAATTTATACAACATAGAATTATGAGCTAAACCAGTTGTTGTCCCAGTAATGATGCCAGTTTCTTTTGAAAATATATACATACTGCTTTAGACATCCATTTTTATGATAGAATACACCAAACCCTTTGTATAGATATGGGATAGTATGATAACATTTTTGGTGCATTGTGGGGACTCATCACGAACAAGATGGCCGCCGGGGGTGATGGACGCATGTAAGGAGGCTCCAGGCTCTTGTACACTATCCACAGCATCCAAGCTCGCCTGTCCTCCCTACACACTACCAGCTCCACTGCCGTCACCCCCGTGCACTCCACCGACCATCTGGGCCACGCACCCCATCCTGTGGCCGGCCGTGCCCTGCGGCCCCCACTCAGACCTGTGACCCTCACAAGGCCTGTGGACCTCACTCAGGCCGCGACCCCGCACTCTGACCTGCGGCCCCAGCTGCACCGGCACCTAGGTGCTTACACCGCCACCGCTCCCTCCCCGGAGTCCCCGCTCTCCGTGCCCGGCGGGTCCCGCTCCACCAGGAGGCACCATCACTGTGGGTGCTGGCCTCCTCCAGCGCCGCCCGGCGCCACTCTGAACTGTAGGCCCCGCGGCCACCTAGCAGGCGGCTCGTCCCTCCTGCCCTCCACAGCGGCGGGACACCCGCACCGCTCCGGGACCTAGCACGTGCGCAGCGGCGACTGTGCACCCCGCCGGCGGGCCCCACACTCCCGGCCGGATCCCGGGCCCGCAGCAGCAGCACCGCGTCTGACGCCCTGAGCGGCCGCCCGCCCTGCCAGTACCGACCAGCCACAGCCAGGACAGGAGCACCAGCGCTCCCATGACACCATAGCCAGTCAGGTGAGGAAACAGAGGGGCCCCCCATCCACCGGCTGCACCAGCCCCCAGACACAACCAGGGCCCCAGGCTACCCCTGGCCCTCGCTCCTGGCCCTGTCCACTGCACCTGGGCCCCTGATGCTTTTAGCCTTTCTCCATCTGGCTCCAGTCCGCACCCAGCCCTGCAGCTACAACCTGCCCTCCTGGCCGTGTCTGACCCCTTCCCCCTCCTGGCTGCGCTTGACCTTCCTGGCTGCGCTTGACCTTCCTGGCTGCGCTTGACCCTCCTGGCTGCGCTTGACCCTCCTGGCTGCGCTTGACCCCCCCTGGCTGCGCTTGACCCCCCCTGGCTGCGCTTGACCCTCCTGGCTGCGCTTGACCCTCCTGGCTGCGCTTGACCCTCCTGGCTGTGCTTGACCCTTCTGGCTGCGCTTGACCCCCCCCCTGGTTACACTTGACCCTCCTGGCTACGCTTGACCCCCCTGGCTACGCCCGGCTCCTGGCTACCATCGACCACCTGCCTGCTGTCAATCTCTCCTGCTACCCTGGGCCCCCTGGCTCCACCACCCCGTCCACGGCTGCACCATCCGATCCCCGGCTGCACCATCCCATCATCCGACAGCGCCACCTCGTCTCCGACTCCATCATCTCGTCTCCGGCTCCATCATCTCGTCTCCGGCTCCATCATCTCGTCTCCGGCTCCATCATCCGACGGCACATCCCATCATCCGACGGCACATCCCATCATCCGACAGCACCACCTGGCTCCGCCACCTCGTCTCCGGCTCCATCATCTCGTCTCCGGCTCCATCATCTCGTCTCCGGCTGCATCATCCGACGGCACCATCCCATCATCCGACAGCACCACCCGGCTCCGTCATCTCGTCTCCGGCTCCATCATCTCGTCTCCGGCTCCATCATCTCGTCTCCAGTTGCACCACTCCATCCACGGACTGCACCCCACTTGTGACCACGACTGTACCCCCTCGCTGTACCCCATCCCTGGCTTTTACGCATCCTGGGCTATTCCTGCATCCCCGGCTGTACCACTTCCCTAGTTGTCTTCCACCCCCAGCTACACCCCACCCCTCCTATTACAATCCCTGACTCCACCCCACCCCAGGCTGCACCCCACCACCTGACCGCACCCTACCCCTGGCCACACCACACCGCGCGCCACCCCCGACTCCACCCCGTCCTCCGCCACCCCCTAGCTCTACCCACACCCCTTCTCCATCCACGCACCTCACCTGCCACACCCCACCCCTGTCACTTCTCACCGCCAAAACCAGCTGCCCACAATGTTTCCCCTCCTCTTCACCCTCACCCCCATCCTACTCCACTTCCTCCTAACCCCGCACATCCCTCCACCCACCAAGGCCATAGCGATCTCTCCATCCTTCCTACCCACCCATCTCACCCCCTCCTCCGAACTGTTCCTCCACACCCAATCACTCTTCTCCACACACGCACGGCCCCCACGCAAACTCTCCTGCTCCCGCCTCCTAACCCTCTCGCTACTTCTCCTACTTGCAGGTGACATATCCCCAACCCTGGACCCCCCCCACCACATCCCTCCACTCACCTCCAATTTTCGCCCATCCCCCATCACAAACTCTCGCAACCCCCGCAACCTCATACCCATTCACCCAACCCCAGTCCCCCTGTCGGGAGCACTCTGGAATGCCCGCTCAGTGTGCAACAAACTCTCCTACATCCATGACCTCTTCATCACCAACAAATTCAAATTCCTCGGCATCATCGAAACTTGGCTCACCCCCGCCGACACAGCCTCCCCTGCTGCCCTCTCCTACGGCGGACTCACGCTTTCCCACACACCACGCCCTAATAGCACCCGTGGGGGTGGTGTGGGTATACTCTTGTCCGACAGCTGCTCCTTCATCCTTACTACACCTCCTCCCTCCGCCTCCTTTCCCTCCTTCGAACTGCACTCTATTCGCATTTTCTCCCCCTGCAACCTCCAACTCGCGGTCATCTACCGACCCCCGGGATCCACCACCTCCTTCCTTGACCACTTCAACACTTGGCTTCTCCACTTCCTCTCCTCCGACATCCCCACCATCATCATGGGCGACTTCAACATCCCCATCGACACCCCCGACCCGCCTGCCTCCCGACTCCTATCTTTGACCACCTCCTTCGGCCTCTACCAATGGTCCTCCTCAGCCACTCACAAAGACGGCCACACGCTTGACCTCATCTTCTCCCGCCTCTGTTCCCTCACCGACCTCTCAAACTCACCCCTCTTCCAATCTGACCACAACCTGTTGACCTTCTCCTCCCTCTTTCCCCCCTCCTCACCCCCCCTCTCCGAAAACTCAGTCACCCACGCAGAGACCTAAAAACCATTGATTTCAACTCACTCTCCCACTCCCTCCTCCCTCTCACGGACCTTGCCTCCTCACCCGACGTTAACACTGCCGCCACCCTCTACAACTCCACACTAACTGCGGCTCTTGACCAGGCTGCCCCCCTCACACACACCAAAACCCGCACAAACAGACAACCCTGGCTCACCCCTCTCACAAAAGAGCTTCGCCGAACGTCCAGGGTCGCTGAACGGAGATGGAAGAAATCCCACTCCATGGCCCACCTCACAATCTACAAGCAATCCCTCTCCAACTTCAAGGACGCACTCACTGCCGCAAAACAAACCTACTTCTCTTCTTTAATCAACACACTGTCCCGAAACCCCAAACAACTATTCAGAACCTTCAACTCCCTTCTCCGTCCCCCAGCACCTCCTCCTTCCCCCCTCATCTCCGCTGACGACTTCGCCACCTTCTTCAAACACAAGATTGATAAAATTAGAGAAAGCTTTGGCCCAACGTCCCCCCAACCCACCACCATTACCGCCCAACCCTCCTCGACCAAAGGAAGCTTCTCCAACGTGACTGAAGCCCAGCTCTCCACCCTCCTGTCACGATCTCACCTCACCACCTGTGCCCTCGACCCTCTCCCTACCCATCTCATCCCAAACCTCACCACCGCCCTCATCCCTGCCCTAACCCAACTCTTCAACCTGTCACTCACTACTGGCGTCTTTCCCTCCTCCTTCAAACACGCCTTGATCTCACCCATCCTCAAAAAACCCTCCCTCGACCCATCATCCATCGCCAACTACCGCCCAATATCCCTTCTCCCTTTCGCTTCCAAACTACTCGAACAACACGTCCACTCTGAACTGTCGTCCTACCTATCCTCCCACTCCCTCTTCGACCGCCTGCAATCTGGTTTCCGACCTCATCACTCCACCGAAACTGCCCTTAATAAAGTCACCAATGACCTCCTGACCGCAAAGAGGAAAAAACACTACTCCGTCCTCCTCCTCCTTGACCTATCCGCCGCCTTTGACACAGTCGACCACTCCCTCCTACTCCAAATCCTAGAATCCCTTGGCATCACCGACCTCGCCCTCTCCTGGATCTCCTCATACCTTACGGACCGCACTTTCAGCGTCACCCACGCCGATACCTCTTCCTCGTCCTACCCCCTTACTGTCGGCGTCCCCCAGGGATCGGTACTTGGACCGCTACTTTTCTCCATCTACACCCTCGGCCTAGGTCAACTCATTGAGTCCCATGGCCTCCAGTACCATCTCTACGCCGACGACACCCAGATCTACCTCTCCGGGGCCGACATCACCTCCCTTCTGTCTAAAATCCCCCAATGCCTGTCCGCCATCTCATCCTTCTTTTCTGCTCGCTTCCTCAAGTTGAACATGGACAAAACAGAGTTCATCGTCTTCCCCCCCAGCCGCCCTCCCCCTCTGCCAGACCTGTCAATCCGAGTCAACAACTGCTCTCTCTCCCCAGTCCCCCACGCAAAGTGCCTCGGGGTCACCCTCGACTCCTCCCTCTCCTTCAAGCCCCACATCCAAGCCCTTGCCACCTCCTGCCGACTCCAACTCAAGAACATCTCACGCATCCGCCCGTTTCTTAACCACGACACCGCCAAAACTCTCGTCCACGCCCTCATCATCTCCCGCCTTGACTACTGCAACCTACTGCTCACTGGTCTCCCTGCCTCCTCCCTCGCACCTCTCCACTCTATCCTGAACTCAGCTGCCCGTCTAATCCACCTGTCTCCTCGCTACTCCCCTAGCTCCCCTCTCCGCATGGCACTCCACTGGCTCCCCACCCCCCAAAGATCTAAATTTAAAATCCTAACCCTGACTTACAAAGCCATCCACAACCTGTCCCCCCCTTACATCTCCGACATGGTCTCCCAATACCAACCTGCACGCAACCTACGCTCCTCACAAGAACTCCTCCTCTCCTCCCCCCTCATCTCATCCTCCCACAACCGCATACAAGACTTCTCCCGCGCCTCCCCTAGACTCTGGAACTCCCTCCCCCAGCACGTCAGACACTCGCCTACCCTCAAGAGCTTCAAAAAGAACCTGAAAACTCATCTATTCCAACAAGCCTACAACCCATGATGAAACCCAGCGCCGCTCCACCAACCGCTTGGCGCTTACCCCCCCTATCGTGTCCTCCCCCACCCCCGTAAACTGTGAGCCCTCGTGGACAGGAACCTCTCCCGTCGTGTATCAGCAAGCATTGTCTGGTCATATGTACTGTACCTGTCCTTGTTACCCCCACTGCTTATGTAAAGCGCCATGGAACCAATGGCGCTATATAAATAAATAATAATAAATAAATAAATTTACATCTTTCAGTAGCATGTAAATGTCCCCTTAAATATTGTTTGTAATCATGCCCAGGACCTAGATTCTTGGTATTTTTTTGTTGAATTGCATCATTTTCTGAAAAAAAAAATCATGAAAAAATGCACAAATATTAAACTGTGACGTTATTTTGATTTAAAAGGAGTCTGTCAGCATAAAATGAGGTTTCAAACCAAAGACACTCAGTGAACCCTTAATGTAGCCAAACAGTTCAGTGTAACTTTTCACCTACTTGTTTTTCACTTATCTCTTCACTTTTCAGGCATCTGAAAATCACAGTTGTCAATTATGTAAGAAGGGGGCAGAGATAGCTGGAAAATAAGTAGATGGAATGGTGCATAAAATTGAACAGAGAGAGGAATTGCGTTTCAGCTCACCTCTAGGTTTGGTCTGAAGCCCGGTAGAGTCGTGGGACCAAGCATGAAGATTCATAGAAAAAGGATGGATTCCAGCTAACATTAGTATCCAAAATTCTTTATTCAGAAAATGATAACATTTTCCATGCAAAAGACAACGTGTGTCGAGCATGCAATATGCTTTTTGTCAGGCATGCTCGACAAAGAGCATATTCCATGCACTAAATTGCACTCACATACAAGGGTGCACCAAGGGCCTGTCCTTGGTTTAAACAGTCATTTTGTGCTGTGGAGTCCCCTTTAATGAATCTTATAAATAGTAATCTCTATCTAGTCTGCTTCTGGCTGTATAGACTATCACACTGTTTGTTTTAGGCCACGGTCACACATACCAATCCGCTTTTTTAAGGCGTTAGAGAAACGGATCAGTTAAATTTAGGGTGCCAATAGTGTCTCCTGAACTCCTGGCTATTTTTTTGGACTTAGTCATTTTTTCACCAAAAACGCATATGTGTTA